>JAXIVJ010003919.1:57500-88480 GCA_036785665.1 Chirona hameri | reverse complement strand
AGAGAGATAGAGAGATAGAGAGATAGAGAGAATAGAGAGATAGAGAGATAGAGAGATAGAGAGATAGAGAGATAGAGAGATAGAGAGATAGAGAGATAGAGAGATAGAGAGATAGAGAGATAGAGAGATAGAGAGATAGAGAGATAGAGAGATAGAGAGATAGAGAGATAGAGAGATAGAGAGATAGAGAGATAGAGAGATAGAGAGATAGAGAGATAGAGAGATAGAGAGATAGAGAGATAGAGAGATAGAGAGATAGAGAGATAGAGAGATAGAGAGATAGAGAGATAGAGAGATAGAGAGATAGAGAGATAGAGAGATAGAGAGATAGAGAGATAGAGAGATAGAGAGATAGAGAGATAGAGAGATAGAGAGATAGAGAGATAGAGAGATAGAGAGATAGAGAGATAGAGAGATAGAGAGATAGAGAGATAGAGAGATAGAGAGATAGAGAGATAGAGAGATAGAGAGATAGAGAGATAGAGAGATAGAGAGATAGAGAGATAGAGAGATAGAGAGATAGAGAGATAGAGAGATAGAGAGATAGAGAGATAGAGAGATAGAGAGATAGAGAGATAGAGAGATAGAGAGATAGAGAGATAGAGAGATAGAGAGATAGAGAGATAGAGAGATAGAGAGATAGAGAGATAGAGAGATAGAGAGATAGAGAGATAGAGAGATAGAGAGATAGAGAGATAGAGAGATAGAGAGATAGAGAGATAGAGAGATAGAGAGATAGAGAGATAGAGAGATAGAGAGATAGAGAGATAGAGAGATAGAGAGATAGAGAGATAGAGAGATAGAGAGATAGAGAGATAGAGAGATAGAGAGATAGAGAGATAGAGAGATAGAGAGATAGAGAGATAGAGAGATAGAGAGATAGAGAGATAGAGAGATAGAGAGACAGAGAGACAGAGAGACAGAGAGACAGAGAGACAGAGAGACAGAGAGATAGAGAGATAGAGAGATAGAGAGATAGAGAGATAGAGAGATAGAGAGATAGAGAGATAGAGAGATAGAGAGATAGAGAGATAGAGAGATAGAGAGATAGAGAGATAGAGAGATAGAGAGATAGAGAGATAGAGAGATAGAGAGATAGAGAGATAGAGAGATAGAGAGATAGAGAGATAGAGAGATAGAGAGATAGAGAGATAGAGAGATAGAGAGATAGAGAGATAGAGAGATAGAGAGATAGAGAGATAGAGAGATAGAGAGATAGAGAGATAGAGAGATAGAGAGATAGAGAGATAGAGAGATAGAGAGATAGAGAGATAGAGAGATAGAGAGATAGAGAGATAGAGAGATAGAGAGATAGAGAGATAGAGAGATAGAGAGATAGAGAGATAGAGAGATAGAGAGATAGAGAGATAGAGAGATAGAGAGATAGAGAGATAGAGAGATAGAGAGATAGAGAGATAGAGAGATAGAGAGATAGAGAGATAGAGAGATAGAGAGATAGAGAGATAGAGAGATAGAGAGATAGAGAGATAGAGAGATAGAGAGATAGAGAGATAGAGAGATAGAGAGATAGAGAGATAGAGAGATAGAGAGATAGAGAGATAGAGAGATAGAGAGATAGAGAGATAGAGAGATAGAGAGATAGAGAGATAGAGAGATAGAGAGATAGAGAGATAGAGAGATAGAGAGATAGAGAGATAGAGAGATAGAGAGATAGAGAGATAGAGAGATAGAGAGATAGAGAGATAGAGAGATAGAGAGATAGAGAGATAGAGAGATAGAGAGATAGAGAGATAGAGAGATAGAGAGATAGAGAGATAGAGAGATAGAGAGATAGAGAGATAGAGAGATAGAGAGATAGAGAGATAGAGAGATAGAGAGATAGAGAGATAGAGAGATAGAGAGATAGAGAGATAGAGAGATAGAGAGATAGAGAGATAGAGAGATAGAGAGATAGAGAGATAGAGAGATAGAGAGATAGAGAGATAGAGAGATAGAGAGATAGAGAGATAGAGAGATAGAGAGATAGAGAGATAGAGAGATAGAGAGATAGAGAGATAGAGAGATAGAGAGATAGAGAGATAGAGAGATAGAGAGATAGAGAGATAGAGAGATAGAGAGATAGAGAGATAGAGAGATAGAGAGATAGAGAGATAGAGAGATAGAGAGATAGAGAGATAGAGAGATAGAGAGATAGAGAGATAGAGAGATAGAGAGATAGAGAGATAGAGAGATAGAGAGATAGAGAGATAGAGAGATAGAGAGATAGAGAGATAGAGAGATAGAGAGATAGAGAGATAGAGAGATAGAGAGATAGAGAGATAGATATATATATATATATATATATATATATATATATATATAATATATATATATATATATAATATAATATATATATATATTATATATTTATATTATATATATATATATATATATATATTATATATATATGTATATGTATATGTATATGTATATGTATATGTATATATATATATATATATATATATATATATATATATATATATATATATATATATATATATATATATATATATATATATATATATATATATATATATATATATATATATATATATATATATATATATATATATATATATATATAATATATATATATATATAATATATATATATATATATATATATATATATATATATATATATATATATATATATATATATATATATATATATATATATATATATATATATATCGAATAATTGCGATAAATTATGTTTTTATTCTTTGAATAGGAAAGAATCAATTCTCAAAATTGTATCCGTGAATCGAACGATGATTGAATCATTCAGATTCCAAACTGAATCATGATTAAATCAGTCCTAAATCATCAATCAAGTAATTTTTGAAGAAAGCAATCAAATTCGGCAATCAAATAAAAAACAATCAAATTCAAATGTAACCTCCAGCAGGCACGTAGCCAAGGGGAGGGCGGCGGTGGCGGCCGCCCCCCCCCCCCCCCCCCCTGGAGGCCAGGAGGGCCCTTTTCGGCGCGCTGCGCGCGCCGAAAAGGGCCGACGAGACCGCGCGAAGCGCGGTATCATAGGCTCTTTACTACACGAAGCGTGGTCTTTAGAAATCTTGGAGGACTTCAGAGGCCCTTAACCTTTTAGGGCTACCAGGGCCCTCTCTGAAAGACCAGAGGGCCCCTTGGACGTTCAAAAGAGCCCTGTGCATGTCAGAGGGGCCCCTGGCCAGACCGAAAGGGCCCCTGAGCGGGTCAGAGGGCCCCCTGAACACGTCGAATGGGGTCCCTAGCCAGCACAGAGGGGCCCCTGGGCAGGTTGAGAGGCCCCTGAGCATGTCGACAGGGCGACAAAGCGGCCAGCGCAGTCCTTTGCCAGGTCATAAGGGCCCTGAGCAGGTTGGAGGGCCCCTGGACAGACCAGAGGGCCCCTGGGAAGTTAAGAGGGCCCCTGTGCAGGTCAGAGGGGCCCTGACCAGACCGAAAAGGCCCCTAGGTGGGTCAGAAGGGCCCCTAAACATGCCGAATGAGCCCCTAGCCAGCACGGAGGGGCCCCAGGGCAGGTCGGATGGCCCTTGGAGCATGTCGCAAGGCGACAAAGCAGCCAGCGCAGTCCCTTGCTAGGTCGGAAGGGCCCCTTAGAAGGTTAAAGGGCCCCTGGAGAGACCAGAGGGCCCCTGGAAAGTTAAAAGGGCCCCTGCGCTGATCGGAGGGGCCCCTGACCAGACCGAAAGGACCCCTGGGCGGGTAAGAAGGGCCCCTGAACATGCCGAAGTGGCCCCTGGCCAGCACGGAAGGGCTCCAGGGCAGGTCGGAGGGCCCCTTGAGCATGTCGGCAGGGGCGACAAAGCAGCCAGCGCAGGCCGAGAAGAGTCGCTGGGCCGATCGGAGGGGCTCCTGGGCAAGTCAGAGGGGCCCCTGGCTAGACCGAAAGGGTCGCTGAGCCGGTCGGAAGGCCCCTTGAACATGCCGGATGAGTTCCTAGCCAGACTGGAGGGGCCCCTGGGCAGGTCGGAGGGCCCCTGAGCAGGGGCGGCGGATTGCGGGGGCAGGGTACCCAAAATTCCCCCCAGTCGAAAATCCTGGGGGGAAAGGGTAGTTTTGCCCCCCTCCCAGATTTTAGCCTGCTCAATCTGGGGGCAACATGACCCTTCCCCTCCCCAGGATTTTCATTTGAGGGGGATTTTGGGTACCATGCGCCCCGCAATCCGCCGCCCCTGCCCCTGAGCATGTCGGCAGGGCGACAAAGCAGCCAGTGCAGTCCCTGGCCAGGTCGGAAGGACCTCTGAACAGGCCGAATGGGCCCCTTGACACACAAGAGGGGCTTCTTGGAAGGTCAGAGGAGTCTCTGGTGAGACCGGAAGGGTCAAAGCACGTAGAGATCCCAGATGAAGATTAAATACAAAGACTCCACAATTACTCCACAATACAAATATTAAAAGCGGAGCTTTCGGGTATATTGTAACACCCTTCGTCAGGGTGCTACAATATACCCGAAAGATCCGATTTTTTTCCCCTGTAGAGTAAGCCCTCTTTGTATTATATATATCACCCACTGGCCACTCCACATCATGTCTTTTCGCTTCGCGGATCCCAGATGAGTCCCTGAACAGGTCGGAAGGGCGTAGAAAAGGTCAGAGGGGCCCCTAGACGATCTGAAGGACCTTGGGCTTTTCAACAGTAAGAATACAGTTGTACAGGGAATAAAACCTAAAATTTTCGCGCCGCTCCGCGGCGCAATTTAACTACAAATTCAATTATATGCGGGTTAGGAAAATAATCGTGAGTTTCTCGACGCATTTATGTGTTATGTTGCTACTTTCCTATATTAGTGGGCAAAATAGTTCACTTTAGGACGTTTTCCCCGCACTTTTGAACGCACAATATAGCAATTTAAGAGGTCCACACCATATGCAATGCGACGCATTGATGAGAAAGCAACCCAGGGCATACTACTCAAAAATTTCGCACCGATCCGCGGAGCAATTTGTTTAAGAGTTCCAGGTCTTGAGCTTAAAAACAAATATTCCAAGTTGGTATAGCTGATTCCAAATTCGTGTCGCTGGTTCCAAAGTTGATGTGGTAGTTTGCTAACTCCAGCTCCTAAACGTTGGTATGACCCATGCCATACCTGCCATACTGCATTTTCCAGGCTTGCAACGTGCCTTTTCATGCGTTTTTGTTTTTTTTTTGGGGGGGGGGGCTTTCAATGCTTGGGAAGGGGTCCTTTCAACGCTCGGAAAGGGGCCCTTTCGAGGCGCCGCTCCCCCGGGACGAAATCCTGGCTACGTGCCTGACCTCCAGCCATCCATCCGTCCGTTGGCAACACCAGCGCCTCTAGCGGCTGCTGCGAGAAGTTATATAGATAATAACTTTAGAACATTTAATTAATTAGTTGCAAAACACGATCTCAAAAGGCTTGACGCGTTGGATAGTTTTCTTAATATGTTTTGAGATATGTGTTTTGATTAACTACTAATTACATTGAATATTTAAGGCTATTATCTTATTATTGAAGCAGTCCAAAATACGAAATAAAATTAAAATTAGAATGACTTCTCGCAGCGGACGCTAGAGGCGCTGTGTTGCCAACGGACGGATGGATGGCTGGAAGTTAAATTTGAATTTGATGTGTGTTTTTTTATATTTTGATTGCTGAATTTGATGTGCTTCTTCAAAATTACTCTTGTGGTAATGTGTTTTTACTAATAATTACATTAAATGTGTAGTATTAAGATATTTTCTTATTATTGAAGTCATCCAGAATACGAAATGAAATTCAAATTAGAATCACTGTCCCGCGACGGCCGCTATAGGCGCTGGTGCGCTGGTGTTGCGAAGGGCAGATGCAAGGCTATGACTATAGGCAGATGCGAGGGGGGATGCCATCCCGGGATTCCCCATGTATCGGCTGCGAGCGGCTCAGTATTAGTGATGACGTCATTGGTGCTCTGGTCCAATCGTAGCTAGCCCCATCGCCGCAGCTAGCGCTGCGAGCGTTTTGCGGTTTTTGACGGATGTTGACGAGCGCAATTTAAAGTCGTCGCCGTTTAGATAAATAAGTTACGTAGTTAGGTTGCAAGTCTATGCTTCTTTTTAAAGCATATCTTGAACATTAAGTCAAAACAATGCTATTTATCGCCCTCAGCCAGACCGGGGCAGCGTTATGGCCCGTCTCAGCCCTCAGCCGGACCGGTGCAGTGTATGCCCGTCTCGCCCCTCAGCTAGACCGGGGTAGCGTATAGACCGTCTCGCCCCCTCAGCCAGACCAGGGCAGCGTATGGCCGTATCACCCCTCAGTCAGACCTGCAGCGTATGCCGTCTCGCCCCTCAACCAGACCGGGGCAGCGTATGATCGTCTCAACTCTCAGCCAGACCGGGGCGCAAATTCCAGAAGTCTAATAACCATTCGCACCAATTCATTTGATTGGTCGAATTCACTTGGATGTGACGTCACTGTGACGTCACAGTCTTTCCTACCTATTGCTGCACTGTCTCATTTGGTTAATCTGGAGGATCTGGAGGCTATTTTTGTGTTGGATCCTGTGAGAAAGGCGCGGTATATAGAAGTAGAGTCATTAGGCGATTTGGACCACTCCGACCTATAATAATGAATGAAATAAGTGATTCGCTTGTTTCAGCCATTTTCATGTCATCTTTGTCATTTGTACTCATATAGCTATGTCGATCGGAGACAAGATATCGGCAGTATCACTACTCTTGTATCGAAATGACTGGTTAGAGCTAGTGTTGTTGCGGTTACGTGGTCTAGAGGGCAATATGTTCATTTCAGTAAGAAGGAAACCATCGAGCAGGTTACGAGAGTTTGTGATTTACGTTGGATCGTCGTTTCCGTTTTGAGTTCTGGAGACGTTGAGCGCCAGCGTTTTGGTTGCTAGTGCGTTGTTGTTTGCTATGGAGTACTGCCGACGGTTTGAGTTGTTTTGAATTGGATACGGCACTTGAGTTGTTTGCGACGATTCGTAATTAAAATCATTGCACATTGATGGTGATGAAAATTGCTTCGTGGTTTTATCTGGACGTGATACTGCGGCCTGTCGCCAGCTGTTTCCTGTCGCAGATGGCAGAAGAAATACATGTCTTTCAAAATTACTATTAACTTCTATTGGAGCGCCTCGACAGGTAATAGAAAACCCGAGGTTGAAATATAAACGCGTTTTCCGCTTTCTAAACACAGTTGTCGCACGTGGTCAAACTGAAACTGACTTGCTCCGTGCTCGTTTCATCATGGAATCTATGGTGGAAAATTACGTATTAAATCTCAACGCTCTTACCTTCTAATATTACGTATGTGATCGAAATAAATACGTATTATCGAAATATT
Source organism: Chirona hameri (assembly GCA_036785665.1). Classification (NCBI taxonomy): domain Eukaryota; kingdom Metazoa; phylum Arthropoda; class Thecostraca; order Balanomorpha; family Balanidae; genus Chirona; species Chirona hameri. The sequence goes on along the minus strand of JAXIVJ010003919.1, from coordinate 81,172 downwards.
CAGGGAATAATTGTCTAACACTGCTATTTTGGTCGACTGCCTGTTTTCAAGTATAAACAAAGCATATAAATATAGTAATACAGACGCCGAATATAGGTACTATTGCCTACCGAGCTGACATGTAAACGGAGATCAAATGCACTTCTGCCTGACGACCGCGCCGTAACGAGAAATAAACTATATGTTTCATATGGTGCGCACCGAGGCTAAGCGCATCACACACAGCAATCGCTTCGCTTATTGTCGCTTATAGGGCCTTGATTGTCGCGGCCCAGCATCCCATTCAGGGAGGTGCCAACCTCCCCGGTGGTATACATGGACTCGCCCAGTAGCTATGACGTCTCCTCCAATCCGAGTAGCGAATGGTTATCTAGACTTCGGGAATTTGCGACCGGGGCAGCCGGTATGGCCGTCTCACCCTCAGTCAGACCAGTGCATCGGTATGGCCGTCTCGCCAGTCGACCCTCAGACAGACCGGGGCAGCGTACGTATGCCGTCTCCTCCTCAGCATGAATTAAGGGAGGTATAATTATCCGCGGTAAACCTAATTTTAAATATCAACGTACCTTAGGCGCACCTATCCGTTAGACCGTATCCCGCTCGAAATATTCGCACCACACCGAGCCGCGTGCGGCGACAGCCGAGTCGGTCAGAGCACCAGTTGGACGTCATGCTAATGATGATTGAGGCGCTAAAATCCCCGGATGAATCTACCTCTCTTGTACGGCACTTGGGCAGATGTCTGGCCTTGACACGTAAACGCGTGTGCGTAACGCACTCACGAGTGCAAGTTGGGACGTGTCGAGGCTATAGAGACTGGGACGTGTAGCTCGAGCTGCAGGACGTGATACCGGTCAGTACCGGTAATCTCCTATTGTTTCTTGTACGGCCTTGGTAATCTCCAATTATCGGTGGAAACGCATAGAAAGGTGAGATAATGATGTGAATCGTTCACAACTAATTTCAATTTAATACATATTTCAGGGAAACACTAATTAAATTTCAGAACAATATGGCCGTAGATAGATGGGGGTCTGTTGGGTCTGTTCCATTGGCTCCTCTAACCTCCTAACTTCCTCAAAGCTCCTCCAAATTAATATTATCGTTCCCGTGGTTCATCCAAACTCCTCTACGCTCCTCCGATCTCGCCTCAAACCTCCGAAATGAAAGGTGGTTTTTCGGGCGGCCGTTCAGGACATGTTATTTTTAGTTAGTGTGATACTGCAGTGCGCTATTTTAAGCGATTGTTGAAACCTAAACTAACCTAACCTTGACCTAACCCCACCATTAAGTCTGATTGAGTATTAACAGGCCTACACCATTAAGTCTGATGCACCATTAAGTCTGATCAAGTAGTAATAGGCCTGTTTACTACTCAATCAGACTTAATGGCATATGCCTGTTCACTACTCAATCAGACTTAATGGTGGATCAGACTTAACCCTACAGGAGCTTTTTTCACCTTCGCCCTACAGGGGACCTGACAGGCCCCCTGTTAACTTCCAAATCAAGCAACTTAGAGCAATCCGGTAAGAACCAGCATGTTGCCTGTCATGAGAGGAATCTAACAGTATGCAATTTTTAGGTTTCAGGTCAACGGGTGACCTTCCAGGTCAAGTGAATGACCTCACATTTACCGCGTCCAGAACAGCGATTTTGCTCTTCAGAAAACCTCAAAATTAGAAATTGATCAATGTAAATAAAAAGGCATGTTCCTAGACCAGTTTTGGCTCAGAAATACAGCAAAGGTAATTATTTGTTCGTATCTTGTCAAAAAAAGTTATTTTTTTAAAAATGATGTCATCAGTTTCTTACAGGAACACTCGTAATGGCCTTCAAGCAAACAAAACCGGTTAAAAATCCATCACGTCCTTGGAATGGGATAAGTGAAATATGCCTAAGAGCCCTGCCTGTTTCGTTAAAATGATCTTGATATAAACAGGATCCCCAGGCTTAGTGACCTTTTCTTTCCCGATCAACATTAAAGGGAGTGTGCCTACTCACATCGCTTATTTGGGGTTATTGACACTGGTTATAGAACATAATTTTCTGAATTGACCCACAACTTCGTTTCTCCAGATTCACCCTATTTGCTGAGATATTCCAAAGACTCCAGGCACTTGCTGGAAGCAAAAAGTTATCGGGTAGACGCCAGAGGGCTTCTGCTACTAGAAGCACTGCAACTATCGATTAAACTGCTAGCATATTGTTAGCGCTGACCAATAGCAATTCATCAAAACAGCTTGTGCACGCTTATAGCAGCAGCCAAACAGAAACTGGATGGCCATCATGTTTTTCGATGATGGCCGTTTCGATGATGGCCGATTACCATTTTTTGAAGAAGATATCAATTTAGAGATACGAAACTTGCACATAATAAAGTTGACAGTGGCGAGAACGTGCTGTGCAAAACTTGCCTTTCTATCTTGCATGATGTGACCGTAATTGTGGTGTCTTATGTGTGCTGTTTTACATAACATCACCATAGTGACGATCGTTTTGTAGATATCAAAACAAAAACAAAACAATATAAGTGAAAATTCAACTAAAGGGGCTCCAGATGTGAATTTCATCATATACAACAATCAAACCAATAGCTACTTGCCGTATTAAAAATATTTTTGACATTCCAAAACAGTAGGCACACCTTACCTTAAAGGGAGATAATCACCTTTTGATTTTGTTAGCAACACTTTCTTTGGCTACCGTTATGGTATTAAAATGATGTGATCTAAATTTAAGAATTAAATACAATTATTCCCTAATTCAAAGTTGGAAGTTTGGGAAAATTTATGATCGGTATTTTCCCTACACTATTGGAAAGCGCAACATCTGGCGCTTTTGTGTCAATCTGTTCAACGTTGTTGAATGGGCACTTATAAACAAATCGCCGACACTAAATAGGTTGCCGTCGGGGGCCAACCTAAACTGCCGATTTCAATGCACTTTTTTAAAATGATTGTTGATTGTTCATAAAAGTTTGGCACATATTCGCAAAAGATAGAATGCAGGAAACATATTGCATACCTTCATGATAAATAACTATGCGTAGGGAGGATAATTTACTGAATTAGTTACCAAGTGCTTGCTGATTATAGGCGTGGAGCGCTTATCAACTATGAATTGAAATATCTCGCGGTAGGAATTGTTATATGCAAAATTTGATGAATTTACAATATATTTTGGTCTCGTCTATCGATTTCAGGTGCTAACTCCATTTTTGTGGAAAAGGGTCATTATCTCCCTTTAAGGTAAGGTAAGGTAAAACATATTATGCCTGAAACATATCTTGCTGGCTGAGGCCCATATTCCCTTGACACCATGTAGGGTCTGTCGGATCCCTGTTCAGTAGCAGACTGTTTCACACACCCGCCAGGTGGTCAGACTGGAGAGAAGAAGAAAAAAATCCATGTTATCGTCGACATGTCCAGCGTAACTCTGATTGCGGCGAAATTTCGGCGCAGCGTCCAGCGTAAATCACCACTTGCGCCGAAATTTCGGCTCAGCGTCCAACGTAAATTACTGATTGTGCCGAAATTTCGGCGCAGCGTCCAGCGTAAATGACAGATTGTACAGAAATTCGATTCCATTTTTACGGGAATCGGATTCGATTCCATTGGCATCTGGGTGGAATCGGAATCAGGTGGAGTCAATAGTTTTTAGAATATCATGGAATCGGAATAAAGGGCAATGTCAAGTGATTCCGTGTTATTCTAGTAAAAACCACTCTGACCACGAATTACACTTTTCTGAAAGCAATTTTGATGTTTTTTTTGTACTATACATTCCATAATATTATCATATCTTTCAAGACAGTGATTTCTTTGAGTATCATATTGGAAAATAGCAGCTTGCAATATGTCCATTTGTCCATCGGATTCGGAATCGATTCCCCTAGTCAAATATCTATTGGAATCGGAATCAGACCCATCTGGCTTGGCATGGAATCGGAATCGATTCCGCTGAAGCAGAATCAAGCACAAGTCTGTTGAGATGAACGCACCGGCACATGGCGCTCTTTTGCTTGGATGGCTCGTGATCCCAGTGAACGAAGTGTGTCGTGATTTGTAACTGTACTGTATTTGGTAATTTTACTCAGCATTGCCGTGTTGGAATCAGTGTCTCTTACTGCCCTTGATAGTATGGCTTTCTCAGGCGTGTAACTGGCCATGGGAATACGATGGACGCCACACAGTTATGTGGAGGTCTGTTCTCGGCATAGATGGCTAAAATCTCAGCACTCAGGTCGTTGGTGTACGACAGTTTGCCAGTGTGCCAAACAGTTCTGTTTTAATAACGCAACGCACTGGGAACGTTACCAGTGAGGTGACCATAGGGCAGACAGCGTCTTGAATACACCTAGAATTATTGGGAACTGTCTGGCATGTCGCTGCAGCACTTCAAATGTGGCTACGTCACGACTGCAATATCCTCGTCCAGCGACGCTGCTTCATCTCGCACCCTTGCTGGGTCGGTGGGGTAATCAGGGCTGACCCGGCCTGCCCGGGAGGCCGGAGGAGAGTGGTACTCGAAACAGCGGGTCGGCCCTGGCCGTTCGCCGGCAAGGCCCGGTCACTAATGGTCGGCCCTAAACCTGTGTAGAAGCCTGCAGGAAAGGATGGTAAATGTTTCATTCAATTAGCTTTAAATTTCGGCGCGAAGTTGGTGAAATTTCGGCGCCAATTTTGGTGCGCCGAATTTCGGCGCATGATGTCGCTGAGGTGTTCAGCGTAGTGTGTGGATATTTTCCAGTCTGGGGGCAGGTGGCTCGGCAGCAGGTGCCTAGCAACATGCGGTTCTCCGGCAATGAGAGGGCGGGAAGCACTGTATGACATAGTGTGTTATTATAATCACAGAGTTTGCGGTTGCTTTCGAGCAACCACAGAGGTGTTCAACTCCTCTGTGGTTATACGCACTGACGTCACTCACTGTGACATCAGTGTGCAGTTGTCGTCATTCATTGTTGTGACCACAGGGCACCAAACAGGGATACTGTAGGGTGTTTTAATTTGGTTTCCCCTGTTTTGGTTTTGAAACAGGGTTACCAACTCAAACTGTAACACTGGACACATCCTAACACTGGACTTTGCATGCTATTTGTATTGCCATTCTTTAGTGCATCAGTGTTGTCTACATTGCCAATAGCATGCAAAGTCTGGTGTTGGATGAGTCTAGTGTTACAGTTGTTTACCCAAGTTAGGGGAAAGGTGCATCTGACTCAACAAAATACTGGACATTGCATGCCATTGATGTAAATGATGCTGGCTTGCAAGGCACCAATACTCACTTGGTCAATTCACCTGGTAAACTACCTCACCAGACCTTTCCACAGGGAAGGAAAGGATATGGAAGGAAGCCATTTCATACATGCTAACCCCAGATGATCAGAATTAACAGGCTTATGGGCGCCATGTGACCTTCGTTGTCGGAGCGCCTCTAAACCCCAATAAAAAAAAATTAACAGGCTTAGTATGAGGGGCTGGAATGGTGCCTCTGCTTCCAAGATCAACATGTTGCTGAGCGCAATCCACCACATGGGCGCCATATAACCATGGCAGTTGTGGCACATGTAAGCCCATATTCTGCCCATATGCCTGCCCATGCCTATATGAGTCATATTCTGGACCCTGGAACGTACCTAGATTATGCACTGGGTCGGTATATACTATATAGTTCTTAGTTTGAATTAAGTGTCAGGTTAAATATATCTAGTTATAATAAATTACGCAAGTTCTGGAGTCCATAACATGCGTAGTTAATCTACCGCACTTGCATCTCTGCTGAAGCACGGGACAGCAGCGAGCCTGACCGTTAACGGGAGGCGACGGGTTGAGGCCATGACGGGAGTAAGACGAGGCCGTTGATTCCGCCGAGCACAAGTCTGCCTAGCGAATTGAACCCTGGTCCCTGAAACAGATAACACGTGTTTATCTTACCACCATACCAGAGGCCTGTTCACGGACCCTGCGGTTGGCTGCGGTTCGCTGCGGTTCGGCGGTCAGCAGTGGTCGGCAGCGGCAGCAGTAACTAAAACTGGGGATGTGACGAACGGTATGACATCACACGGCTGCAGTTGGCTGCGGTTCCGGCGGTTGGCACGGAGCAACCGCAGGATGAAATGTCCGTGTGTTCAAGAGACGCCCGCTTGTGATAACGCATAAGGAAAGGGGCGGGGCTAGAGCCCGCTGGAAACCGCCGAACCGCAGGTGGTCGTGAACAGGCCTCCGATCACCACCCCAACACTGATTCAGCAAAGATCCATTGCAAGGTATGAGGGTCGATGTGGCTGAGTCGGCAAAGTGTTGGGCTCAGAATCCATGGGTTACATGTTTGAACCTGGCTACTTGGGAGTTCTTTTGGTTCCCTGCTCATGGAGATGGTGTGTGAGACCCTGACAAAGCCTATGGATCTCTGCCATGGATCCAGTGGATCACCATTCTATCCTGGGTTCTAGGCGCTGGATCATGGATCCTGTTGAATCTCAGAACCTGGCAACAAATGGATGCGTAATATCTCTGATCGCAGTGGATCTAATCACACATTTTGAAAGAGGATATCAGGTCTCCATTGACCCAGGATTTAGATCCAGGGGATGAGAGTCCAGGATCTGTTATTGGCATATGTATACATATGTGGAGTGGACGAGGTTCTTGTTTTCTGCAAGGTCTTGCTCTCCTTGGTCAATTTCAGGCGCAGATCCAGGATTTCGGTCAGGGGAGGGGGGGGGGGGGGGGCGCACATTGTTGGCCGTAGGCGGTGGAGCATCACGGACGGACAAGTCGTTGACCAAGGGGGGGAGACGGTGGATGGAGCGTGATCGAAACTGAACAGTTGTTGAGCAGGACGAGAGATGCAGCGTCAGCGAATTGCTGGTGAGCAGAGGGGGAGGGGGAGAGGAGCGTCAGCAAATTAAACAGCGTATTTCCTTTGGTAGACCGAGAAGTGCCACATCCACGCACCTTTCATACTTATGGAGCCATAGGTCATCACACATATAGATACTGCTTTTAAATTCGGTTTGGACATCGTCCATGCTTGGTTCTCCAATTTATCTTCCGGTTTTTGAATATATTTTGAAATTTTGATTGTGTGATGAAAAACTTTTCTCGCAAAATTGAAATTTTCTAACAATATTCAAAAACCGGAATGCATATTGGAGAACCAACTATGGAAGATGCCCAAACCGAATTTCAAAGGAATATCTATTTTTGACTGACTTATGGGTCCCTAAGTATGAAAGGTATGTGGATGTGGCACTTCGCCTATCAAAGGAAATACGTTGTTGAACAGTGGAGAGGTAACAAATAATGAGTACAACTGAACACTAATTTCTAGTTGTTTCTCAGGGAAAATTTGGGGGATTATCCCTGGCTCAAGAATGTGGGACACGCCCCCCCCCCCCGTGGCGGAGCCCCGGGGGTCGCACCATAGTGACCGACCTTAGTCGCCCCACCAAGTGCAATACAATTCCCTTAACCAGCGCACATTGCGACATCCGTTTTTCGTTAGGTGGGCGTGGATGTCTGCTGTTGATACGGGATCTAATAGCAGCCATGCGCATTGCATTTCACTCGTGACTAAATGCATCCTGCTTAGATCAAGATACGTGTTGCCGGAAGACTTTATTGGGCGCCCGGGGCGGACAATCCCTTCCACAGACGCTGTCGCGCCCGCCAAGCAGCTAGAAGACTAAGTGTCAAGCGGCCAGCTTAGACTAAGATTCTGGACCAAGCAGGTGCGTACATTTATATTTGTTATTCCATATTATCCATATTGGTGTGCTGCATCAAGGATTCGGTTGTATATGTTTGCTCTCTATGAATTTGCATGTATTCGCTAGATTTACAGTTTCTAGCAATCGTCGACTCGACGATGTGCACTTGCATTCTGAATATATTCAAATCGGATTCACGTTAAGATTTGTCATGCATTGTTTCGGTCATTTATGAATATCGGATAGGTATATCAGTTTTTCTACGGATTAAAAGACTTGATTGTCAAGAAGCAAATAACGTCCACTGATCGATTGTGACGGCACATATCTTTCAGGTAGCGGCTAATCTGGTTAAACCCGAGCGTTAGATGCAGAAATTCCTCACACATAAACGTAGGTTATGAATAGATTAAATCTAGTATGGTATTGACACACTTTGCCTGGATAGACATGCGTCATGTTCCATTCCATGTTTATGATTTGTTATATAGCGATAGCAATAACATTCTTTCCTTTGCGGCTTCACGTCACCTTACACGATTTCCAATGTCGTTGATCATTTTACCACATTATGAAATACAACTACATTGTTAGTGCTACAGATCGACTTGAATGACTGGTATGATCCCAAGGGCTACCGTATGCAACGTTACTTCACTTTCTCACATTCATTCCTTCAACAGACCTGTGGGCTCTGGCAGCGACGGTACCTCCCGGAAGAAAACTATCGCCTACCGGAACTATTCTCGCATTTCGGGAAATACACCAGATTCCACCGGAAGTAAACGCTCACCGGAAATAGACTCGTCTCCACGTCCGGCCAGAGGCTGGCACAGGCCTTCCACCACCGCTGCACCCCGTCCGGCGGGGTTCGACTGGCCTGGTCTCTACCAGCGGGTGATGCAGATGGCCGCGTACCTCGTGTACGCCGGCGTTCTGGTCCTGTTCGTCGCCCTGTTCACCTGGCCTCGTCCACCGCCGGCCGACGCGCCTGAGACGCACCTGGCACGTATGCAGCGGGTGGCATTGAAACAACGTCGATGTAGAGTGAACCGGCGTTGCTAGATTTGTGTGTATGCTTCTGTAAAGAGTAACTGTCTGCTGTTCTGGAATGTATTGCTTTTTATATCGTCTTTCAACTGGGGCTGTACACGTCACTAGTTACCAGAATAGCTACACAAATGTTAATGACTGGACCCAGTTTCTGTTGATGAGAAAGGCGTTTGTCCCTCATGTTTGCTGAAATGACTTGTAGCAGCAGTGCTTTCGTAGAGCTCAATGTCACCAGTTGAGTTTCTATGAACTATGTATGTGAAATGTAACGCTTGCCTCCGCCGCCTGCATATACGCACCACCGCATGTGTCAGGTGACGTATTGTATTGTATTGCCGGCCCGTGACAGGCTATGATCGTATCTCGTGTGTATCAGTATTTTTCCCAAGCAGACTTGAACAATAAACGTAAGCTCGAATATACGATGGCGGGTCTTCGAAACCAAGGTTATTCTGAGACCAAAGGGTGATCGCTGATGTTTGCATATTTTTTGTTCATTGTGGTTGTGGTTCAGCTGGACTGTTTGACGTTTGTTCGCGTCATATGGCGGGAGGGCAGGGGCGTCGCCACGGAATTTTGAGGGGGGGGGGGAAGGGGGACGAAGTGCCGAATGAACCATCAGTACGGTTCGCGGCAATGTGAAGGAAAATAAGTTTTTACCTTATTTTTACTTAGGAACACAATGTTTAGTTGTATCTATCAGCTTTATTTTTATATATTTAAAACTATATGTGATAGATGAAAAACAACTTCTTCGGAAATCTTTATGGTTGTTTGTTCAAACGACTCAAATATTCGATAGTCACTGCCAGGCGATTCGCTGATCGCTGTTTGGGATACATATCCTAGTTATTTGTGTTACATAGACAGCTACTTCATACTAACCAGTAAGACGCTCTAACCCTCGCCCTACGGGGGGGGGGGGGACCTGACAGGCCCCCCCCTGAGGTTTTTCTTGAATAACTTTTTACACATGCGGTGCATCTTGCTGAAATTTTCGGTAGCTGAGTTTACAGCAATTATTCGTAGGCTGTACTTTTTTTTAAAAATTGGTTGAGAAATTTGGGAAATAATGACGTTTTGATGACGTCATGTTGGTAAAAATAGAAATATTTGAAAAATCGTAGAAAATAGAGTTTTAAAGCAAATTGCAAACGCAATTCACCAAGGATACAAAATGACATTCTCTTTAAAATAGCAATCTCAGATTTTTTTACCCCTTAAATTAAAAAAAAAATCCCCACAAAATCACATTTTTCAAAGATATTATAAAAACCCGAATATACGTGAGAGAATTGAGTATGGACAATACTCATACCAAATTTCAAAGCAATATCTTCATTTTTGACAGTGATGGCTCCCTAAGTGTAAGAAACTGATGACGTCATTTTTTTAATAACTTTTTTGACTTTTTTTTGACAAGATACGAACAAATAATTACCTTTTCTGTATCTCTGAGCCAAAACTGGTCTAGGAACATGCCTTTTTATTTACATTTATCAATTTCTAATTTTGAGGTTTTCTGAAGAGCAAAATCGCTGTTCTGGACGTGGTAAATCCGAGGTCATTCACTTGACCTGGAAGGTCATCCGCTGACCTGAAACCTAAAAATCGCATACTGTTAGATCGCATAGCAGATCGCAATCGCATACTGTCGCATACGTTTCTCAGCTATAGCAGGATAACGTTTTCTGACACCCCTGACGCGGCACGCGCCATGCTGACCCACCATGTGAGACGAAACATGGCAATAACATAATTAATTGAATGAGGCTATCAGATGGCAAAGACCGCTTGTCAATCGGATGCGGGATTTCAAAGATATAAGCTCAAAAGCGTTACGGTCAGGCCGGGTCCGCCGCTTATATGTCAGAAAATCCCGTATTCAGTGAGGACTCGCGAGCCTTTCGCGCTCGCTCGTAATAAGAAGTGGCAGTCGCCTGTCCGTCTGCCCGTTCGGATGTCATCCGATTCGTCCATATCCACGACGCGCACGCCGCACCCTGCAGCCAAAACCACGAAATGTGCATGTTAGTGGGGATGTAGGGTCGCACTATCGTAGTCAAAATTTTGCGTCGATCCATGATCACAATAGACTGCAATGGGGTTGGGGACAGGTTGTGGGTTTTTATGCATACCAAATTCAGCGTATTTTTCTCGATTTTTCTATATACTTCTCACACATCTTGGCCGCCTTCTGTCCTAAAACTTCCTCTTAACTAATCATATTTTTGTGAACAACATTCTTGATTTTGTTTGTGACGTCACGACACTCGTGATTTGCGACGGCACTTTTGATTTTCACTATGGCCGCGACGTCACAACTACAAGAACATGAGCTTAATTGTTTTAGTTTGTAATCTTTTTTGAGTTCATTTCGCTTTTTTTTTATAATAATAAATATTTACATTATTAAAAATTATCCTTGTTTTTATGAACCCCAAAAATTGGTACCTTACAAAATTTTCCCAACCCCATTATAACTGCTTAACCCGCGCACTGCAGGGGGGGGTTGATTTCCGCCCCCCCCCTCAGGTTTGTCAAAGATAGCGAAACAACGGCGGCGCGCAGCGCCGGTTTTCGCACACCTGTCAGGACATCAGTTGCGCACACTTTGAAAGAAAAAAAAATAACCTCTGGTCATCTCAGGTCAGGTCACCAGACCAGGTCAAGTGACCCCACCTCCAAAAATGTTTGCAGTTGTGCCAAAGCCAGAGTTTTCACCGATCAGTTTGAAACTTACAGGATGTCATGAGGGCATAAGTATTTACAATTCGTATATCTCGGAATTTTGATATCGGTGACCTAAGGTCAGGTCAATTTCGTAACCTCCCCATAATAAGTCAATGGGGAAATATACAAATGCTAAGGATATGCATGATATTAGTCCAATTACTTCTGGATCATGTTATTATAGGATATTCTTGATGATCCAAGTGTAAGTTTTGTTCAGTGACCCCTATTGGGTCATTTGAGGTCATGCGAGGTCACTTATCACTTTTTTTGTCAATAACTCCCGACATAATGAAGATAGAGGAGTGAAACAGACATCAACGTGTTTGTCTCGTCGAGACACGTCTTTCCATATGCAACATGCCCTACTTGGGTCACCACTTGACCTTGACCTGAGGTCAAATTTTGTACTTAATTAAACAAGGTCACCATGTACATCATTCAAAGCGCCTTGACAAGATAAACACAATGGCGTAAACAGTTTTCCGTTATCTTGATTGCATACAAAGTTAATAGCGAAAAACGATTTTGCAAATAACGTCATTTCTTTTTCTTTTTTACCTCTGGAGCCTCAAATATTGACCTGATATCAAATTTGAGGACACCTTAGCGATTGCAAAATTCACTGGCTGGCGTTTACTTTTTTCGGTTTGTTTCTAACTAGCATAGTTTCTGAGATATATGGGAATTTCTGGAGCGATGTTCTAAAACAGGAGAGAAAAAACTGGAAAATTTGACCTTTGATGACCTCTGGTGACCTCAATTTTTACCTGACCTAAAAGAATACTGAAATACTTTCGATAGAACATGTATCAAGCTATCAAATGCCGTTTTCCGCTTCTCGCTACGTAGCGTAGTTTTCGAGATATCAGGGTGGTGGGCGGAAATCAACCCCCCTGCAGTTGGTGTTCGGCACAAAGCCCCTGCAGTGCGCGGGTTAAAGGGAATGTTTCACCTTTCTGATAGTTTTCAAATATACGCTGGTTGTAATCGAAAATATGAAGTAAGTGCTGCTGAAAACGATGGTGATATTTTTGCTCTCGAAAGGTCACTTAACTTTATACAAATTAAGGTTTTTAATTTAGGATGATGTCATTATTGAGCTATAGACCGCCGCTGATTGGCTGACAAAGTGGGATTGGCTGAAAAAGTGGCTGTCAGCCAATCAACGGCGGCACTAGCCTAGACCCCATTTTGAAATGAGAAATTAAATTGCTTAAAAACGGCTACGTTTTGGGGAAAATGACCTGAGTATTTTCGACATTTCAATAACGGCCAAAGATAATGGCTATCTCAGTTACAAACCAAAGGTGAAACATTCCCTTTACAGGGACACTGCCACTTTCGGATGATATCGCAAAAACCGGCTTAAACAAGTCCTAAGGACCCAGTAGCGTACCCAGGATTCGCTCCAGGAGGTGGCAATTTTTGCTCAGGGGGACATAAGGTACCCCCACCCAAAAAAAACTCAGCGGATTTGCCCCACTATATTTTTAGGAGCATATTTTCACATTTTTCTCTTGCAAAACAAAACAAAAATACCAAAGGGGGAGGGGGGGGGGGGGGGGGCGTACAGACCTTCAGAGGGGGGGGGAGCAATTGCCCCATTTGCCCCCCTCCCCTTGTGTACGCCTATGTAGGGATCACTTATCATTTTTAATCGCTATCAAAGGCAACGCAAATACAAACTTTTTCAGAATCAAAAACTGTTTACGATTTCTACTCACCACTACATATATGGGTTATGGAAGAGTTTGTTCCAGTTAAAGGGAGTGTGCCTACTGTTATGGAATGTCAAAAAATATTTTTCGTACAGTAAGTAGCTATTGGTTTGATTGTTGGATATGATGAAATTCACATCTGGAGCCCCTTAAGTTTAATTTTCACTTATATTGTTTTTTGCTTATTGTTTATTTCGATATCTATAAAACTATCGCCACTATAGTGATGTTAAGTAAAACGGCGCACATAGACAATACAATTACAGTCAAATCATGCAATATAGACAAGTTTTGCACAGCATGTTCTTGCCACTGTGAACTTTATTATGTGGAAGTTTCGTAGCTCTAAATTTATATCTTCGTCGAAAAATGGCCATCGGCCATCATCGAAACGGCCATCATCGAAAACCATGATGGCCGTCCATGTTCTGTTCGGCTGCTGCTATCAGTGCGCACGAGCTGTTTTGTCGAATTGCTATTGGCCGGCGCTAACAATATGCTAGCAGTTTAATCGATAGTTGCAGTGCTTCTAGTAGCGGAAGCCCTCTGGAGTCTACCCGATAACTTTTTGCTCCCAGCAAGTTCCTGGAGTCTTTGGAATATCTCAGCAACTAGTGTGAATCTGGAGAAATTAAGTCATGGGTCAATTCAGAAAATTATGTTCTATAGACCAGTGTCAATAATCCCAAATAAGCGATGTGAGTAGGTCACTCCTTTTAACTGCATCTGACCAACCGTCAGCTGACGCTATTGCAACAATTGGATGAGGCGGCCATGCACTTATACATTGTGGTTCCTGTTAACTACATACTCTTCACACCCATGAATATCACCAATTGGTTTGATGGATAGGACCATGAAATCAATTTTGTTTTTGATATGGTGCGTTCTGCTAGGGTTGGTACCATAGCGCGTGGCACACGCAAACGTCGAAATGAACCCAAATCATTCTTGATCAAAAATGGCTATTGATCTAAGCATTCATTTATACGATGTAGCATGCAGCGCTCAGGACGTACTCCCTTTTGGCGGATTCGAGAAAGGAGATCATGCACAACTTAATACAACTTAGGGTGCGATCGGCAGCACGACGAATTCGCCGTAATCACGACGAATTCGTCGGTGATCGTCGGTGATTCGTCGGACGCCGAATAATCGCTCAGTTTGTGTTCGGCAACACGACGAATCTGCAAACCAGCAAATTCGCCCGACGAATTCGCTCTGGCGGAGCGCGAATTTCCAAACCAGTCGTCGGGAGGGCTAATTTCTTTTGCAGTGTGCCATAACGTCATCTGCAGTATTGCTGTATTGACTGCAGTGTTGCTGAGTACTGACAAAGTTCAAAGTACCGTGATTTCTGAAAACAAGTAAAATAACTACACAAACCAAGGTCCTATGACTACACAAACCATGACACGTACTCCCATGACACGTAGCAGTGACAAAACGGGCGGATAATTTTGTCGTTACAGAACGCACGAGACAGCGAATTCGTCGGAGAGCGAGTTCATTGGATTTGTCGGAGAGCGAATTCGTCGTGTTGCCGATCGTACCCCTAATTTTTATTTTGCCATGCGTGGAGGCCTGGCAAATTGTATGGAGGACTAAAAGGACTATGTGTTACTACCACGTGTGCTCCCGTACCGTTCATATTTCAAACCTGTTTTAGCTTTACCAGAGCGCACCCACTCGGTCATCGCCGAAAAAGGCATTTTACTGGCAATAGTACCTCTTCGTGAACTTGTCGCGGTACTTCGTCGGTGTTTAGTGATTGTGATTTGTGCGTCCTCCTATAGTCGAACACAGAGTGTGTCACCGATGAGAGGCTAGTGTCATCTCCTAACGTTGTTAGGATTTTGGTGTTGCCTCGCAGTTTCGGCCAGCCAGCGGAGACCGGGCCCGCGATGGCACAATGTACAATTCAGATAGATTTAAGTCCGGTTCTCACCGCCGAAGTCGGGCGCCAGCGGAGCGCGAGCGTAACGTGGGGGAACGGGCGAGACAAGATGAAAGTCGCTAGGGGCCGCCCGGATCTGGCAACGGGAACTCGCGGCGGCATATGGCTATAGGCCGGACTACGGGGTGGGCGAGAACCCTTCCCCCTCCCCCCGGCAAAAAAACGCTCCAACCAAGCGCGGGTAAACGGCGGGAGTAGCTGACTCGGCTCGACTTCGCGCCGATCGCGGCGCGGTACCAAGGTTATATACCGTGGTTGTCTATGCATTCGCCGCAAATTGGAGTTTTCTTTCATTCCTTGATAGTTTGTCTTTTCTTGGTGTATGATGGTTGCTGGAGTTTGGCCAGTGAAAAGTGTTGTGGCTTGCAGTATTATATCTCGATATTGTTAGCACCTAGAGCGATTCTAAGGCCAGATTCAGAATCAGCGTTGTTTTTTATATTAGGAGGGAGGTCGTTTGATGCAACAAATACAATTTTTTTTTAAATATCGTCTTTTGAAGAAAAAAAGTTTTTTTGTTCATTAAAAATGGTAAAATCAAAATTGTCACAAAATAAAAATGTTCCAGATAGCCCGTAACTAGCTTTACAAACACTGTTAATTATGACTGGGTTGTACAAACTGAAAAAGTTATCTTATTTAAACCTTATTTTTTTACTTGTTTTTCAAATATTAAAAAAACGTTTTAAACCAGTTTGTTCGAAAAGGCCAGTGAAAAGGCATTTTCGCTGAAAAGGCCTCATATTTAGCTTCTACGACCTTTTTTACGTCAGAAAAATGGCCTCGGCTGACTTTTTGACTAAATCCAAATGTAAAAATACAAAAAAAAACATTTTTTAACTATACAAGATAGAGACTTGTGTTTGTTTTTTTATCTATAGAGGAGCTAGAGACGAGTTCAACGATATATACAAACGTTTCTTAACTTAAGTAAATCTTAGAGATATTTGAACTTAAAGTTTGGTCATATTTGTACTTAACTTCTAAGTACAAGCAATCCACTGATTCCAAAATGGTGTTTGATGGTGAAACTATGATCAATTGCCTATCGAATGAGATATGCCTATCGAATCGAACAACGAAATAAATGCAAATATACTTCAATCACTTGGCCTCTCGCGCTCGCTGTACGCTGTACGCTCGGCCGAAAAGATAAAATGGATCCATTTTTCAGCGGAACGTAGCGTGACCGGGACGCGACCGCGCCGGTTCGCCGCCAAGTCGCGCTATTTGTCCCGGTTCTCCGCGCGCGTCCGAATACGAGCGGAGGGGGAGCGGAGGGGACACGGAGCGGGCCTGCGACGGCCCGCGGCGGCCTGGGCCGGGCTGTGGTTGGCTGTCCCGAGACGCTTGAATCTGTTTTGACGGTTTTGACCGTTGCCGCTCACGTTCCGCTGGCCGCCCGCTAGGCAGACGCCCTGTTGTGACAGCGGCGCGTACCCGCAGCGCGGACAGACACCGCAGTTGGGTGGCGCGCGCTACCGCCGAGCGCCGTTACAATCATTGTTATGATATCCAATTGGCAGGGTATTATTCCATCACCTAAAATTACTTAAAATCATCGAATTGCTTATCCATCACCGTTGTTAGCAATTCATCACCGAAATGACAAACATCACATTTTTGTTGATATCACCGAAATGACTGATATGACACCGAAATCGCCCCCGGACCCCGCAGACCATTTTGTAGACAACTAGTTATAATATTTACTAAGCTGGGGCCTCAACGGACACTGGCCGTACGCAAATAACGGTAACGGTCACTAACGAATTTTCTTCCCCGTTACCGAATACACCCGAATGTCTTTGAAATATGTAAAAAGTCAACATTATTATAAACGACTTGTCGTTGGACATCAACCCACAGCCGAAATAAAATGGGCAGCAGAAGGCGTCAACGTTCACAGCTGGCGTAACATACATCTTGTCCCGTATAAATGCACCAATTCTACCAGGATTCAGTCTCTTCACTTCAGAATTGTTCACCGATATATTCCCACTAGACAATTCCTATGTACCAGGGGTATTACGGGTAGCCCGTTATGTCTCAATTGTTTTGCTGTCGATACCTTGCAACATTTCTTCTGCGACTGCGAAGATGTGAAACCCCTCTGGGAGCTAATAATGAGTAAATTAGAGCACACTTTTAAATTATCTGAACATTGTATGTCTCATGAAAATATCTTGCTTGGCATCCCGGGTGCGCCTCCTGTCGTAAATGTAATAATGTTGTTACTTAAGCAACATATAGTAACATGTAAACTATGGCAAAGCGAAAGATTATCTCAGTTACGTTTAGAATCCTTCAAGGGAATAATTAAACAACATTATCAAGCAGAATTTCTGATAGCAAAAAAAAGATGGCAGGGTAGAAAAAGTAAGAAAAAAGTGGCATGGTGTGTTTGACAACACGAGCAATTTCCTGCTTTTCTAAGGCCGTTTACGAGCTGAACCGTGAAGTGGGGGCCAGAATGTTGTAATGTGTACTTTAGAGGGGGTTGTGGGTCATGTTTGGAAAAAATCATAATGCGTAGCGTGTGACTGAACTGTCGCGTGTGCACAGCGTGAGCGTGTGTCGGAGAGAATGTGTCCCTGCTGCTACCATACTGCGCCGTTACAGCATTGTTGTCATGCTATAAGCGAGAATGTGCACAATAAATATTAAAAAACGTCACTAACCGTATAATTAATCGGTTACGCAAATAATTTATTATCAAAGGCAATTGGTAGTTGTTATACCATATTACCGAATACGTTGATTTGGTAGCATCGGTGATGAAACCAGCTGTTTCGGTGATGAAAGCAGCGTTTCGGTGTAGATTTAGTTCTTTTGGTTGCATTTATTTCCGGTGATATGTTCAATTATTTCGGTGATCAGATTAGTAATTTCGTTGACGGGATTATTTGATTCCGTATCCAATTCTACCATCCAATATCGGGCCAGTAATTATTTTGTATCGCATTGCACCAGTGTTAAATTTTTATTTTACAGTTAACTGTGCTGATGAAACAATGTATGGTTTTCAGCAGTCGGTGCTGAAAAAATATGCTGATCTCTGAACACAATGATGATTTATGAGGCAGTTGAACCTAAGTACGAACCTGAGTGCTGCGACCTAAAAAATTGTAAAGCTTATTATATAGCTCAAAATTTTACTGCAGCTATGCAGGATGATGATTCCTTAACTGACGTCTGACACCTACAATGGGGCCAGTATTCATGGCACCTTAAAAGTTTCAAACTTTCCGAGAAGTTCTCACTTAGGTCAATTTTGAGACATGGAGCATGGCAAAGCATGGATATTTGCCATAAGCAGGTCCTTTAGGTCCTGTATGCAAACTTCTGCATGTAAACTGTTCTAAATTTAAGCTTGTGATCAGTATAGGCTACTAGGTAAACCTCCAATAAGTATGCATATATTCGTCTGGACATTAAATTGCGTTGAAGCTAGGCAATAGGCATAGTGCTGTGAATTGTGATGTTTTGTCCACACAAATGTGGAGTCCGAGAATCTTGTTTAAGGTCACACCGATATTATTTGTCTTGAAATATTTGATGTATTTAAAGAAAATATTTAACAAAAATGCATATTTAATTTAATAATTATAAGCCCAAGCTGTGTCTAAAAGTAATAAGCATGCTTGAAGCATGGAGACTTGCAGTAGACAGAGACTTGAAACTGGCATATAAGTGGCAAACACAGATTCAGTTTGGTTATGTATGTCATGGTTGGTTAGGTTAGGTTCGGTTATATTTGTTTTCCTAGGTATATATTTACTTTCCAGCTATTAGTTGTTTTTGAGTTGACGACTTAATGGCTATTGCAAGTTTACATTCCAAATCACGCAATAATCATCACGGACGTGCAACTACGAAGGGCCCGAGTGGCTCACTGTTGCACTAACATTTTTGTCTTGGTTTTTACCAAATAATACCTAGAATCAGGGGCGTAGCCAAGGGGGATCCTAGGGATCCTAGGATCCCCCTATGCCCTCAAAGGACCCTTTTGGGCCGACCCGCTTGGGCCCCCGGAGGGGGCCTAAAAGGAGGTCCCTCGGTGCTGAAAGAGACTTCTGGTAGGCATCCGAACTAACACGGTTACCTAGGTACAGTTTGATAAACATTAAAGCACTCTGAACAATGTCAAACTCGGGGATTCCCAAGTAGGAAGTCCGGGACCACGCAAGAGGGTTTCGGGCCCACGCAGGTCCGGGTCCACGCAGGAGGGGTTCGGGCCCACGCAGGTCCGGGCCCACGTAGGTCCGGTCCCACGCAGGAGACCCAGGCAGGTCCGGTTTCACGCAAGAGGGGTCCGGCCCACGCAGGTCCGGGCCCACGCAAGATTGTTTCGGGCCCACACAAGTCCCGTCCCGCGCAAGAGGGTTTCGGGCCCACGCAGGTTCGGGTCCACACAGGAGGGGTCCGGGCCACAGTAGGAAGTCCGGGCCCACGCAAGAGGGGTTCGGGCCCACGCAGGAGGGGTTCGGGCCCACGCAGGTCCGGGCCCACGTAGGTCCGGTCCCACGCAGGAGACCCAGGCAGGTCCGGTTTCACGCAAGAGGGGTCCGGCCCACGCAGGTCCGGGCCCACGCAAGATTGTTTCGGGCCCACACAAGTCCCGTCCCGCGCAAGAGGGTTTCGGGCCCACGCAGGTTCGGGTCCACACAGGAGGGGTCCGGGCCACAGTAGGAAGTCCGGGCCCACGCAAGAGGGGTTCGGGCCCACGCAGGAGGACCAGGCCCACGCAGAAAGAGTCTGGGCCCACTCAGGAGGTCCAGGCCCCCGTAGGTCCGAGCCACGCAGGAGGGGTCCAGGCGCACACAGCTCCGGCCCACGGGAAGAGTACAATTTGCATTCCGAGAATGTTCAGGGCAACCGTGGCATACCAAAATAATCGTGCAACACGCAATAGTAAGCCGCGAAATAATTTGGGAAAAAAATTCCTTGAAGAGATTCGAACTCCGCATCAAGCAACGTCACCTATATCAAAAGTTCGATACACTACCGACTGCGCTATTTGACTCGGGGTGCCTCCGCGCGGAGAAACGGGATGTGATCCGAGCCGCGGATGCGGCCGGTGTCTTGTGTAATGCAATTTTCACCCTGTACGCCGTAGGAATCAGGCGTTAAATCAAGATTACGAAGTGTTCCAGTTCCAAATATGCGCTAGTATGTGTATATACCGTGAATACGCTGCGCGATTTGTTGCGTCAGATTCATCGTTTCAAGAGTCAAAAGAGTCGGTGCTGCTAAAACATTTTATTCACGGCAGTCTCCCACGGAACTTTCATCCCGAAAATGAGGGTAACTTTGAGGGGCTATTGCTAGTCTTCTGTGCAACAGATCATGTAATAATCACACCAGATGACGTAGCTTGAACTCCCTCGTCATCCATAAAAAAATATTACAGTCTATCTTTCACAAACAAACCAAATATTCGGCGTCCATGTTGTAGCCTGGACACCATTCAAATGATGATTTTTTTCGGGAATTTACAAAGGAGATATTCGGGTATGTTATACCATATAATAAATTACTTTGACCACTTATTAGGAAAGATTAACGATCACTTTTCAGAAAACATGTTGGTTTTAGGTAAATATGCCTCAGCCATCCCGACGAGAGGCATTTATTTCTTACCTGTATTAGAGACATATTTCATAGTCAGACAGCTTGTGGAAAACAACCCTCATTTAATAAATATAAGACTCATAAAGGGAAAATAAGCATGCAATGTCTGGAGGATGAATCAGGCTATCCGATCCTGCATTCAGAATCTGCCATTTAACTTTCGTTAATTCGTGAGAAATTCCCGCGTTTACCTGGAAATTTAATCATTAGCCTGGTCAACTTCATCCCAATTTCATCCCAATTCATCCTGAATTTCATCCTGTATCTGGGCTCTTGTCTTCGCCTGATATGTGTAAATGTGTAGACATAATACAATTCTGAATTAAATTTTTAGGGAACAAAAATATCTATACAATGTTAAGCAATAATTAGCGATAATTCATTTCTTTTCTGAGTAATGTTTTATGGTATCCCTGATAAGGCCAGATGAGGCAAAGAAGCTGTTCATGTGACGTTTCTTGCGCTAAGAAAATTGTTGCCCAGGCTCACAGCGTGTTTGTGTAACAGGTTGGGCACGTCTTCATTCCTCTTTCTTAGATATTTAAATTACTGTAGTTGTACCTTAGTTTTGTGTTGAAAATATGCAAGCCATAAAAGCAAATTCCTTATTCTTGTATACTAGTATACTCGTATTGCAGAATAGTGGTGAGAATTTCAATTGATCAATATTTATTCACTTCACTGATATTTTGATTATGTGTTGGCGGAATATAACACAAATAAGCTTAGATTTTTGACTATAGTTGAAAGTCATTTCCACAGTCAAGGATGAAAAATGGTCTCAAGGATGACAAATCAGACCTTTTCATTACCTGTGATTTTCCAGTTAATATTCCCAAAAAAATCATACTGCATTGCACTGTTTGCGTAGTGGTGTTCGCGGTGGCCATGCCCAGCCACAGCAGTCTGACTTTGACAGCCGCCGGGAGCAGTTCTCGGCGGTGGGTGACTCCGCCGCGCGTCGCCAGTGTGTGCGCCGGTGTGTATGTGGATCGGATAGGCCTGCCCGGGCGCAGTAGCCTAATGCTGCAGGAACGCCACCGTGACTGGATTGTGAGCCTCGGCTCCTGTGCGCGTGTCTGCGTCTCTGCTAACCACTGGAGGATCCAGGGGGGAAACCAGGCCATTTCCCCCCCCCCCTCCCCCCACAGCCTGGAAGGGGGGCGGGGGGCAACATGTATTCCCCCCACACAAAAATACCGTAAACAATTTATCGTAAAAATTGACTTTGCAGCAGTCAAAATCCAGCTATCTACAGGGAAAAACTCGAAATTTTGGAAAACATGGCTCTTACCATCAAATCAGGACTTATAAAAGCTCAACAGAGGCCATTCTTATAAAAAAATCGAGCCGCTGGCTCAATTGTTTTATTTTAAAGAATGCCGTCAGGACTGGAAACTTGTTATGTTTGGGCAGTGCACAGTGCACCCTACAGCCTGCCGGATTAAGAAATGAAGGTTCACATTTTCTCTTCAAACTGCACTGCCCGGAACTGAAATTCTCTTAATTTGTATCATTTGGCATTGGTTTTTACTGTTAACCTTTGCTAGCATATGAACAACGCGACCTAAACTGAAGTTTGTGGGCGGAAGCGCCAGATCACCCGTTTCTGGCGAAATACATGCACAACATTTGGCTGGTTGTACGTTCATTTTCCTCGACTAATTTTAACAAAACCGCTTTTTTCACTTCATTTTATTTCATTTCATTGCAAATCTTAACCAACCAAGCAAAATCCCCTGAGTCTTGCATACTTTGAGCTCTGCTTTAAAATGAAGATCAACCCTAACATGTAAATGTAAGCACTGGCGGATCCAGGGGGGGGGGGCATTTAGGGCTATGCCCCCCAGGCATAAAGTGGCCTGTTTGCCCCCCCCCCAACGATCAAACCTCACATGAAAAAAACACGATCGGTAATAATGTATAATTACTTTGCCTCTGTGTCATAAATACACGTTTCGATGAAAACAAATATCTGAGGCCATTCTTATAAAAAAAAATCGAGCCGTGGCTCGTTTTTTTAAAGAATGGCCTCAGGACTGGAAATTTGTTGTTTGGGCAGTGTGTAAAATACCTGCATATGATTTGGCTTTGCTGTTGCATTTCCGAGGCGTTGTTTCGACATCTCCCGCTCCGGGTCCTGAGGCCATTCTTGAAACAAAAAATCGAGCTACGGCTCGATTTATTTTTATAAGAATGGCCTCAGTCATTGCTCATTTTTAAGACTAGCAATGGCCTGTTACCGAATGCCGCTTAATCGCTAACGATGGGTGTTACAATATACCCGAAAGCTCCGATTTTTTATTTCTTGTGGAGTAAGTCCTCTTTGTATTTAATATATATCACCCACTCCACATCATGTCTTTTCGCGGATCCCAGATGAGTCCCTGAACAGGTCGGAAGGGCGTTGAAAGGTCCTTCCGAAAAGGTCCACAACGCGACCTAAACTGAAGTTTGTGGGCGGAAGCGCCAGATCACCCGTTTCTGGCGAAATACATGCACAACATTTGGCTGGTTGTACGTTCATTTTCCTCGACTAATTTTAACAAAACCGCTTTTTTCACTTCATTTTATTTCATTTCATTGCAAATCTTAACCAACCAAGCAAAATCCCCTGAGTCTTGCATACTTTGAGCTCTGCTTTAAAATGAAGATCAACCCTAACATGTAAATGTAAGCACTGGCGGATCCAGGGGGGGGGGGGGCATTTAGGGCTATGCCCCCCAGGCATAAAGTGGCCTGTTTGCCCCCCCCCCCCCCCAACGATCAAACCTCACATGAAAAAAACACGATCGGTAATAATGTATAATTACTTTGCCTCTGTGTCATAAATACACGTTTCGATGAAAACAAATATCTG
>JAXIVJ010003919.1:45000-50000 GCA_036785665.1 Chirona hameri | reverse complement strand
CGCATGCGCAAGATAACCCAGGCCATACAAAATGGCCGCCCGTGGCGGGGACGGCCCGACTGCACGCCCCTGCGGCTCAAATGTTTGACTCGGGTTAACTTTTCGCCCCGCGGCCCGCCGCATTGGGCGGTGCCACGCCGGCTGACGGAAAAACTCGATGCCACCGCGCCGCAGTCGTTAAGACGAAAGGCGCCTCGCGATTCCTGGAATGTCCATTTTTACAAGGGGAGTCGAACCCAAAGCTGAGCTTTGCTGACCTTTCCGACCCTTCCGCAGCGGTGCATAACTGGCCGCTGCGGATCCGCACCGACTCGCCCGGTGTACACCGCGCGTCAGGGCCGCTCATGACGTTACTGGTCGGGCCGCAGCTCAGGGGCGGGGGTAGCCGCTTACATAGCCGCAAAACAGCCAGAACAGACAAATGGGTCATATTGCAGGTCATTCAACGCGCCTTGATGAGAGCAACACAATGGCGTCCACCGTATACCTCTAGCTTTATGTAGTCAAAAGTTGTTGGTGAATAACCCTTTTAATGAAAAAGCAGCATGTATTATGACAAAATTTGACGTATTTATAAACGAATAGCCAATAATTTTATTTTTTAATTGAAAGCAAATTTATTCCCCTTAAAAATTATATCGTCAAAACATGGAATTTCAAATAAGAAAAGGTAACTAAAAAATGTGATTTTTTAATGAAAAACTAACAACATCATGTTGTAGAATGGCTCGTATACAGTCTAATAGTATACAATAAATCCATATTGCGTAATAAATTCCCGGAGCTATGGGCTTAAAGATTGATCTACGTCATACGTGACTGCAACAATGCCTGAGGCGGTATCTCCGTAACCACTGCTTGGATTGCGGTAAAACTTTCACGGCTCGTTTCAGCGCCCAAGATTATCCCACATTCCTACCAATTTTGGTCAAATTTGGTGACATGAGGCCCTCAGATGGTGTCACCCCTTGGTCGATTTGTCGACCCATCTATCAAAACTTGTGTGTTTGCTTTTTTGCAATTTATGACAATTCTACCCGCCAACTACCCGCTTCAGCCAAATAGTTGCTTGTGCTATCCGCTACTATCCATGCGGGTAGTTGCTACCCGCGTCTGGCGGGTAAGCGGGAAGAAAGGTGGCAGCTTTATTTTTATGCCAGTCCTCGAACTCAAGCTGGCGCGAGCCACTGACAATATGTGTGTGTGTTGTGTGTTCCAGAGAGCAGGGATATTGGAGGTGCTTGCAGTGAAGGACGGCAGAGCTGACATGGAGGAAGTAGAAGCAAGAGAGTCGGCGAAACCAGACGGAGGAGGTCCACCACCTCAGCAGCCTTCTCTGGACAACCTTCCTCTGGAACTGCTCATAAAGATTGTCTCCTTGCTGCCCTGGAAACAGCAGCTCGGCACACGAAGAGTGTCGCGTCGCTGGTTACAGGCCGTGGACTTCCACCTGAAGACATTGCAGAGGTTGCACTTTGACGACCCCGCAGAGCTGGACGACAGCAAACTGGAGTTCCTGTTGAGGAAAATGCCAGAGCTTCGGAGTCTCACCTTCAGGGGAGAAGCTGAAGCAGACAAGTTTAGATTCACAGTGCAGTCACGGTTAAGCCTTAACATTGTGCTGAAGTACTGTCCTCATCTCGAAGAGGCGGAGCTCCACTGGTTCCGGTACAATCCCAGGCTTCTTCGGAAGTTCGGCAGCGCCCATCCCGGGCTGAAGGCCGTTAAGCTGCCCAGAGAGACAGACGACTCATGTTTGAAGACGCTACTGCCACATCTGACTGGTCTGCGCTCACTCGATTTGAGTAGCACCAAAGTCGAGGGCGAATGTTTCTCGCTGCTGCCTGTCTCACTGGATCGCTTGAATTTCAGCCTCATGTGTATGCTTCCTGGCCACCTCTGTGACCTGGCGTTCTGCTCTAATCTGCGTGCTATTATCGCGTACCTGCCTTGGTTGCTGCTCGACTCCCCTCCAAGTTTTTTGCGGACGTTGCTCTTCAGTGAGACGGCGGAGTGGCTGCGGCAGCTGTCTTGTCCGCAGCTGAGAGAACTCCACCTGTCGTCCCCAAGGTATGAGGCTTGGCATAGTAACGAGGACGCCGCAGCGCTGCTGGCCGCGTGTCCTCGCCTGGAACGGCTGTCGCTGCATGGATGCAGATTTAATGGGTCCACGTGGCTGCGCGAGCTGTCTCAGTGTTCCCAGTTGAGGGAGCTGGACATGTGGGGAGTCTCGAACATTCGGCCTGCCGACTTGGCGCAGGGTCTAGCTTGCTGCCCCATGCTGGAGCTGCTCACCTTGGATAGCCTGCGTGGCGTTGACAACGGTCTACTGGTGCTCGAGCGGTGTCTGCCGCCGCCGGGCGATCTCCCTGCTCTCAGACATCTGTCGGTCATATGTCTCCTGATCAGTGACGGCTGTCTGTGGCGGCTGTCCTGTCTGCTGCCCGACCTGCTTACGCTGAATGTGACAATGACTGGTCTCGTCAGCCCAACTGAGGAAGGCTGGGTGGCGTGCCTGCCACGTTTCCGCCAACTCCAGACTCTGAAGTTGGTCGACGTGACTGGTGTGTCCGACTCCCTTCTCGACCGGCTGCACGACCTGCCTCTGAGGACGCTGGCGTGCGTGACTGGTGATCTCTTCACGCCCGAGGCCGTCACCCGGCTTTTGTCGGCCTGCCTGTCGCTGAAGTACACATGTCTGGATGATAGGTGCGCTGTGGGAGGCGGCGGGTTTTTGTGCAATCTGTTGAAGCATCTGTCTACGGACAGTACCGTCACCAACTCGATCAACCTGGCCCGGATCAACCTGTCGCAGCCATGGTTCAGGCGCCGAGTACCGTATGAGCACGTATGAGCACCACGTCAGGCGTGGGAGAGGACAATGCCTTGGGCAACTGCACGTGCAAAATGGCTAGCATGAGGAAAGGAAGGGACGGAGAGGCTAACCCTGCAAGTTACCATACAATCTTGACGAGACAGCAGTTGAGCTCTCAATCCTATGCGATGCTGTATCAATTCGGACTTGAGACGCGAAATAGAACAATGCGTAATCGGGTACTTTAACGACCTATCTACTATTATATATATATATATATATGTGTGTATATATTTTATAACTGAATAATATATATTTTTTTCATAACAACAGTTGTGTAGCATGACAGATGGCGAAATCGCAACAATAACACACAACTTCAAACAACAGCAACAACTTCCATGTCACCACACGATCTCTTGGAGACGTCGCTGGAGGTGGTGCTGACAGATGGAGATCTCGGGCCGTCACCAGACGCCCGAGCTCCAGCAGAAATCTGTCGGCCGCCTGCCTGAGGACTCGGCTAGTCTCCACCGCCAGGGGAATAGCAGGTACCGCTGACTGAGCTCAGCGTACCGGACGCGCTTCCTGTCCTCGGCAGCGCGAGCCGCGGCTCCGGCCTTCAGTGCACACTGGTTGAAGATGTTGCCGGCGAACGTGTCGACATCGTGGTGTCCCAGGTGAGGCACTCGCCACTGCTGTACGGGAACAGCGTGAGGCCGTCTGGGCGCCTGCCGTCGCCGCGGTCCAGGCCGACCGGCTCGATGATGGCGGGGGCCGGGGATGCCCGCGCTGGAGAGGCCCCTGCGAGACCCCGTGTTACCGTCATTCAGGTAGGTGTGACGTGGGTGGCGACCGGCGCTCTTCAGGCAGGACAGTCCGTGGTGCCCGAGCCGGTCTACGGGACGCCGCCAGAGGCGGCTCGCACACGGCCGCCCTGAGGCGGAGCGCCACCGCCACGCGGACGGTCTCGGCGTCCAGGTGGAGGCCGAGGCTGGGCACGGGGGCGGCCTGGATCCAGGCGGCGGTCTCGGCGTCCAGGTGGAGGCCGAGGCTGGGCACGGGGGCGGCCTGGATCCAGGCGGACGGTCTCGGCGTCCAGGTGGAGGCCGAGGCTGGGCACGGGGGCGGCCTGGATCCAGGCGGACGGTCTCGGCGTCCAGGTGGAGGCCGAGGCTGGGCACGGGGGCGGCCTGGATCCAGGCGGCGGTGTGCGGCTGGATGCAGGCCGCCGCAAAATAACATAACTTGAATTTGTGTTGTGCAGCATGGGTGGTAATTTTCCGCGAATGTTTCCAGTACAAATATCTGCCTCAATTACTGCGGGGTACGGGGTAAGCCCGTGCTTGCTCCTGCATGGTTTTCAGGATCATAGGCGTAGGAACAAGGGGGCCATGCCCCCCTCCCCCCACACACACTTTTGGCCATTTTTGGCTAAAATATTTAATTTGGCATAATGAGGAAAATTTGAGATAGCAAAAGGTTCGCCAAGATGAGAAGAGCTCAAATCTGCGAAGAAATATTGCCTAGGGGAGTTTGGTTTCTTTCCAGCCGAGATATAATTTGCACTGGCCCCCTCACTTTTCATGGCGTTCCTGCGTCCATGGAAAGGACTTGTCATTCTGCACCAAAAGGGTAGTTACTAGGCATGTTTGTTTTGGTTAAGAGCCAGGACCGTCGCCACACAATTTTGAGTGGGGGCCAGCCAGGTGTTTGGCCCCCCATAGGCCTAATGCTAAAATCCTGCGAATCTGGGGGCCGAGCTCCAGCTGGAGCGATCCTGAGGGGTGGGCTCCCAGACTCGTCCTCTCACCCGGTGACGACGCCTCTGGTTAGAGCTCATATTTATATTGGTGTCTAGTCACACCTGCTTGCTAGGTGTTCATATGCTTCCAGTTTTGCTAAGATATTTTCCTCAGATAGCTATTTGCTGAGATAATATGTTGTGTTTGGATTGTCCATTGTGTGTCTGTCGGTGATACGTGAGGGTACTGGGTAAAGCTACATTTTATACACATTTTCGTTTTTGCGTGGCTATTTTTAATTATGCATTAGACGATGATTACAGAATAGTCCATGGGTGGAGTTTTTCCAAATAAGTTGGTGGGGCAAAATTAAATCCGTTAAGACACTTCGGTAAGTCCCGGTAGAACGTCACCAGCGTGTTAAAGGGACACTGCCTCTA
>JAXIVJ010003919.1:40000-42500 GCA_036785665.1 Chirona hameri | reverse complement strand
ACCTAACCAGGTCACCATTAATATGTTGTTTCAAAGCACCTTTACGAGGCAAACACGATGGTGTTAAAATTACTGATATATGTTTATCCAATACAAAGTTATTTATGAAAAACGTTTGGAAAAATGTCCTCGTGACCTTTGGTCACCTCTGGGGCCTAAACTATTGACCTGAGCTTTAATTTGAGTACAACTACGGCGATTTGAATTTGCATGAGTTTTGGATTGCTTTTTTCCCTTTGTTACTAGCTCTCATAGTTCCCGAGATATTTGGGGGTTTCTAGAGCAGTCCTTCACTTGGAGAATGTGACTTTTTATGACCTATGTTGACCTCAATATTTACCTGAGCCTAATAATACCCGACGTAACTTCGAATGGCCCTGGAGAGAGCTTTCGCACAATGTTTTCTGCGTCTTGCTAGCCTTTTTAGTTTTCGAGTTCCCAATTCCCAAGAGGGGGATCCCAATGGGATTTTGCACGCTGATCATGCCGGCTAGCAAAAGTCATGTACCATTGACGTCACGACCATCCACCAATCAGAGGCCATGAGACCCTGTTTTTGGCCGGAATGCCCTACCTTGTTATATACAGCCCCCACCAGTAGCGTGTAATTGCGAAATCCTAAGGCCCTATGAGAAGGTAGAGTCATCCGGCGATTTGACCGATTCCGACTCACGGGGTCGTGACGTTATCTGGACGTAGAATCCCTTCCTTGCCCCTATACAAATCAATGATAACTCGCAATTTTTGCAAAACTATATAGGTAATTCTGCCGATCTGATTTACAAACAACAAACTTGGAAGCAAGACCAATTCAAGGTCTCTAACTTATCTAATATAATTTTGTTCCTAAGTCACTCTTATTTGAAAGGGACACTCACCTTAACATTAGTTTTGAGTTGAGATAGCCATGTTGTTGGATTTGCTTTGAAATTAAGTAGGGTAGCAGTTAAAACAACCACATAGGTACAATCAAAAAGAAAATCGAGCTTGGTCTTGACAATTGTAACGAATAAACCCCACGTGTATTTGAATAGGGGTCTAAAGCCGATGACGTGAGCTATCTTTACCAAATGGTGATGATAGTCGACTTGTTTTAAGGTTAGACTTGGATATATTTGCGTGTTTCAAATGGTTTGGTAATTGGTTTATTTTGTATTCAAAGCGCCATAATTGTCTCGAAATAATTGTGCCATACTTTGGCAGCGTAAAGGATTTCTGTATAGCTCTCTAGAGCTCAATATGACGTGATCAACCTAAATATTAAAACCTAGCTTTTTATTAAATTGCGCACTGTTTGCGAGAAACAAATGTCATAATCGTGTTCGGCAGCAATTACTTCATATTTTGCACCACAAGCCGCGTACATTTTACAACTTTTGGGAAGGTGGGAGTGTCCCTTTAACAGCGAAGGAGCAAAGATTTGACTCCTTCGCTAATGTTAAAAGGTCATATATAAGCCGCGCCACAAATGTCGGTGCGCCAAAACAAATCGCATAGATGACGTCAGTCCCAAGAAAGAAGGACGTATGTCGCGGTTTTTGGTTAATTGACATCGTGGTTCTTTTTATTGCATAGCAAAAAGCAAATTGAGTCTATGGCGGCTGAAGGGATGACAACCGCCCCCACCAGTAATAGTTGGCAGCACTCGGGCGTTTGGGCGTTAAAAACCTACTACACCTTAGGGTTCCCATGTTAAATCGATGATTTTCTGACAAGGCTGGCTCGTAACCTATGGTAGATATTTTAAATCCGACTTCTGGAACAGATAGCTACAATCCTTAGCTATAACCTTTTTATTTACAGTTTTCTATATTCCGGGCGTAAAGGGGTTAAATGGGCTTTGGAGTTAGAAAATGTTGGAACGATCGTTGACCGCTTCCAAATACTACTACAGGTACTGATATATACACTACTTCCACTACTACTTCGTAGTAGAATTTAATGAACGCTTCCAAATCCTACTACATGTACTGAAATATACACTACTTCGACTACTACTTTGTATATTTGCTGGAGTTGAATTCAATAAATAAAGATATAATTATGGAAATGCAAGTTATTGATACCAAACAATGCCTTTAATTTATCATAGACAAAACAATTACGATGAAAATTATATTTTGTCTAATTCATTTGGGCGTTACATTCCTTACTGTTCTAGCCGTTGTTCTATTACCCTGTGACAACCCCTGCGCAATCCAACGTCTACATGCATTTCAGTGTTCCGGGGGTCCAAAGTCCATATGGCAGCACGACGTACATTTTCCTACTAGGCCATAGGGTTCCATGTTAAAAAGCCATTTTACGGGCCCACGTTTTTTTACCTGCAACCGATACGACAATAAAAAGCATCTAGAAATGAAGCGTGAACATTTTTCTTTCGATTTCCGGGTTCAAAAGTGTACGCCGTCAGGTTCGTTTTCGAGCTATTAAGCATCTCGTAAACCCATGCAGATCGAGCGATGGCCAAGCGCAGTTCGAATCCCGCTGCAGACAACAA
>JAXIVJ010003919.1:0-32500 GCA_036785665.1 Chirona hameri | reverse complement strand
CCGAAACAAGCGATCTTTGTTTTGTTTACAAGCCCGTCTTCAATTGCGCCACTGCCGCATGCGCTAATTTCCGTGCCTGCTGACAAAACGTGCGTCCTGCACCTGCTTCCTCGCAGCAGCAGAGCTGGCACTTGTCAGCAGGAGTATGACATCACCTGGTATGACGTATTAATACGTCATCGATCTTCCAGCGAATCAGGCTCTCTAATCTCGGCTGACAACAGCACAGCAGAGCGCTGTTCGGCGGCCGGCTCTCGCGAGAGCGCTCACCGACGTCACACAGGGCAGTGTCGTCATAATGAGTGACGTCAGCTCGCGGCCGCCGAACACCGGCGAGCAAACCCGTTAGCAAGCCATGCTAGCGCTCTTTTACAATCGCTGGAATGCCGCTCGCGCGCGAGCACGTGACGTCACGTAAGGGGGCACGCGTACATGAAACTGTGCGCGTGTCGTCATCGTTTGCTCGCTCCTGATTGGTGAATCGCACGTTGCTAGGCAACCTGCGAGCCCACTAGCACTGGCTAGCGTGAGAGCCGGCAGCCGAACAGGGCTCAGCTGATTTGAAACAGGGCTCTGTATTATTCTTGATTGAAACACGAACGCCATACTTGCCGCGAATGTCGTGCATCCATATTTGGTATATTATTCCAAATCTGGTAGTGACCTTCATTTGTTGGTGTTTTCTAGTTTTTTCTAGTATATTTTTTAGTATATACTAAAAAAAACTTTGGAGTACCCAGTGTTCTATTTGCCCTGATGCATTTCCGCATCTTGCCGCATAAAATTAAACGCAATAACAATAACTACTATTCAAAGCACGGCGCTAGCAAGGCCGTATATAGTTATACCAAGGCGCTAGATACTTATTCAAAGTACCGTGATCACCGTGATAACACCTATCATGCATTCAATTTAATTAAATATTGCTCTTTTTTTAATTGAAAAAAGGACGACAGGTGAAGCGGGGGAGGTATGTTATTCATACTTTTTACTTGTGGAATTGTTTAATATGAGGTGGTTAACATGCAATAGCATCAATACCACCCAATGTGGTGTGAGTTAACTAATCAATGCACCTCCCTCGTCTAGGGCTGAGCTTTTACTGAAATGGGGCAAAGTCCAATCTTTGGATACATCCTAACCTCAGACTTGTTCAAGCTATCAGAATGCAGACGGTACTGACACCTGACTGGAAAAAATGCACTCACTACGCTGGACGCCTCAGCGGAGCCGTTGCAGCAAAATTTCGGCGCAATGGCTGTTGCACCAAAATTTATTGGGTGCTACACCGCATGCACACCTGTTAACACGTACAAATGTGAAGTCAGCGTGTGGAAGGCCTCGCAGCGCCACATCAGCCTCAGCATCAGGGTGTCACTGTCTTTCAGTGCAAAGCATCAGGGCCATGGGCCAGGGCCCCCCCATCCAGGGGGGCGCAAGGGGTCATGCCCCCAAAGGTCCTGAAACTATGATTTGTCCCCCCCCAAATGGTCGGACATACAGTTGTAAACATTGCCTTTGCAGCAGTCAAAATCCAGCTATCCACATTGAAAAACCTGCAAATATTGTGGTGCTTCGTGGCATGATACAAAATTTGCAATTGCTTATAAAAAAATTGAAAATGGGAACATAATTAATTGTCTGGCAGAGGCTCTCCTAACTCCTTAGCGGTACCTAATTGCTAGCCCCAGGGCCCACTCCCTTTATACAATATTAACTTTCAAGCGGGCTACATGTTTAACTAGTCAGCTGAGCTCTGAAAAAGGTGACGCAAACGCGAAGACGCAGACATCGGCTCCTGGAAGCTGCTCCAGCGGTGCCCAACTTGCTGGACCGAAGAGCCTAATAGTGGGACCAGGCCAGGAACATCTCCCCAAGCCATCTCGCCCCAGCCTCCTCAAGATCCACAGGGACCATTTATGCGCAGAAAAGTCGTTCTGCCTCTTGCTGCTTTTAAACCGTTTGCACTGTTACCAGTGGTTTGTTGCAGTTCAGTACATATGTAATGTATACAGTTATTATCATAGGTACTATTGAGCGCTGACTGCCACCGGTCATCGTGATTTACTATCCGAGGAATATGTATATGAAAAACTACCTTAATTTCAGTAGTTTTCATCATACCGAGATATGCAACCAGGAATAGGGGTTACCTGAGGTTTGGCTCCACTCACGGTCTGGTTCCAATATTAAAATTGCGTTTATCACGACCTAAAATCTAAATTTTCACGCCACTTCGCGGCGTCACATCGGTGGCCATCGTCATAACGAAGCCATCGTCATCGTCTTTGGTTCGTTGTAACGGTGAATTGAATGAGTACATTTTAGCTTCTTATCCTCTACGTCTACAAGGCCCATATTTCTGAGTTATCAGGCAAACCCGTAAAATTCAATATTTTTCAATGTTTGTCATCATACCGAGATGTGCAACCAGGAATACGGGTTACCTAAGGCTTGGCTCCTCTCTCACAGTCTGGTTCCAATATTGAAATTTTGTTTTCCACGACCTAAAATTAAAATGTGCACGTCGCTTCGCGGCGTCACATCGGTGGCCATCGTCATGACGAAGCCTTCGGTTCGTTGTAACGGTGAATTTAATGAATAACATTTTAGCTTTTTATCCTCTACAAGGCCCATATTTCTGGGGTTTATCAGGCAAACCTGTAAAATATTGTGGCGCTAAATAACATGTACCCACCTACTATAACATGGAAACCACATTAAAAATGCTGCTAACACACACATCAAAATGGGGGTACATTTTTTTCCCGTCATATTAGCCGACCCCCACAAAAAAAAATCGCCCACGCCCCTGCACCCCCCCCCCCACTAAACTTCTTGGAAATACGCCACTGGATTTGCCCCCCCCCTAAAACCCACGGCTTGATCCGCCCCTGTCTTTCATGGCAAGGTCCATCCAGTGAGTGCCGTCCCAGGGCACAGAGTACCACTCTGGCTGCTCCACCCCTTCGCACAGAACGGCAGTTGTGAACCCTTTGCTTTGGTACTGGCCGTCGCCGCTGACCCCACCTAGTACCGTTTGTCCACGGCTGGCAGGTGACCAGCGATGGTGGCGAAATCGGGGGAGCTGGCGTTCGCCAGCTCCCCCGATTTTCCGCCTTTTAGGACATTTTTGGAAATTACTTCTATAAATGGGAACGCACTTTCCAAAAATGGAAGTTTCCGAAGAGATCAAATTTAACCATAAGTGTCCCCGACTGAATTGTGAAGTCAGTGGCGAGGCTCCTGGCAGGAGCAGCCCAGTCGTGGACCAGTGGACAGTGGACCCAGTCGTGCGGCCTTGAAGGATTGAACCGGAATCTCAGGGGTCTGTGCGCCGAACTTTGGCTAGACGAAATTACGCTGGATGTGCGCCGAAATTTCGGCGCAATTGCTGAATTACGCCGGACTTGCGCCGAAATTTTCGGCGCAATTGCTGAATTACGCCGAACTTGCGCCGAAATTTTCGGCGCAATCGCCGAATTACGCTGAACATGTTGGTGAAAGCGTGTATTTTATCCAGTCGGGTACTGACATAGGCAGGGATGTGGGAACTGGGGTGGGTGGGGGGGGGGGGGGGGGGGACTTGCCCCCAACTTTAGAGTGGGGGGGGGAGGGTGCCCCCCCAACTTTATACACGTTCACTTGACTGTATAAGAACAAGGGCACTGTCACTGGATTTCAACAGCAGTGCTTAGCGCAGCAAAATTCGGCACAGCTGTTTGGGCATCAATTACCCACACAGTGTGAGTTTTGTGTTGCCTCAAGTCATCTCAGGTCAGGTCACCAGGTCAAGTCAGTGACTCCACCTCCAAAAAGTTTGCTGTCGTGCCACAGTCAAAGTGATTGACCAAACAGTTTGAAACTCACATGATGTCATCAGGTGATATGTACCTACAATTTGTAGAGCTCAATTTATATTTTATATCGGTGACCTAAGGTCAGGTCTATTTTGTGACCTCCCCAATATAAGTCAATTGGGAAAAAATAAAAACATGTATAAATCCTTAGGAAATGGCTAAATTTGACCAATTTTCACGAGATCCACCCACTGGCGGATTCAGAAGTGTTTTTTTTTGGGGGGGGGGGGGACATAGGTGGTTTGGGGGCCAAATCCCAAAAAGTCTCGGATAATTCTGAAAACTTTTGCTTTCATCAGATTTTTGAAATCAGATTCAGATTTTGAAATCAGATTTTGCTTGCATATATGCATTGATAGCTGATTTAAAACAAACTTTCCTTAGTAAAAGTTGCTTATATTTTCTTCTATATCAGGAAATGTGTCAATTTTGCGCCAATTTCAGTGTTTTTTTTTTTGGGGGGGGGGGGGGGCATGTCTGCTTTGTCCCCCTGGATCAGCCAGTGGATCCACCACTCTTGTCCAGAATGCAAAGCCCTATGTCACATTTCTGTTCTTTTACCTCTGAGGTCAACTCATGTGACCGCCCAGGTCACATATGATTTAGAGCAATGGCCAATGGGGTTTAAGGTTTTCACCATTGTATTAAGCTTGTTGAGACAAATCAATTGATGCAAGAGTTGACCTTGACCTGGCCTCAAGTCAGGCCATTTTTTGTGTATGACCTAACTAGGTCACCCAATCTAGGGCTGAGGCTGAGCTTTATTTGATGCGTCTCTACAAGACAACCACAACAGTGTAATCTGTTTTACCTTATCGTGCTTCTGTCAAAAGTTATTCCTTAAATCCGATTCTGCATTTTTGTTTTGAATGTTTCAAATTCAATGGCTTCTGATGACCTAACTATTGACCTTAGGTCAATTCTGATGAACCTTAGTTACAGCAAATTAAATTATCTTTAAAATACTTTTCTGAGAGTCGCTAGCTCTTGTATTATCAAAATATAGACGGTTTTATCAAGGACACACATATATAGCCAACATTTGACCTCTGGTGAGCTCAATATTGAGTTGACCTAAAATAACCTAAGTACTTTCGA
This sequence comes from Chirona hameri, assembly GCA_036785665.1. Taxonomy (NCBI): domain Eukaryota; kingdom Metazoa; phylum Arthropoda; class Thecostraca; order Balanomorpha; family Balanidae; genus Chirona; species Chirona hameri. Next base: position 27,542 of record JAXIVJ010003919.1, on the reverse strand, counting down.
TGGAGATTGTCTCGAGCTATTGTCTTCCGCTTGTCTTCCGCTTGTCGCTACATTGCGTGGTTTTTAGATCTTAGGGGGTAGAGGGTGAAAATCACCCCCCCCCCCCCCCCGGCAGTTCGTGGTTGGCGCGAACCCTCGGCAGTGCGTTTGTTAATGGACCTTAATTCGGCAACATTTAACTAACAAGCAAAACAACTATCTATCTTACTGACTAACTAACTAGCTAATTAACTAACTAACTAACTAACTAACTTATATATAAGTAGACAAGTATTTTTCTCTAAAAAATGTGTGTGTTCATTCAATGTGCATTGGTTTGCCAGCATTTGCTTGAGTACGACCGTATAACGACAAGTTCATAAAAATGTACCCAAAACATTGACCATAACACTGTAAAACACGGCATAGCATTAAGCATAAGTCGGTTGAAGCCAAGTATGGTACTCATACCAAATGTATGCTAAATGCATGATTTTTCCATTGTCAACTTGATGCGAGCCCAGCACATCACCTAACCAGCTACCTCAGGTTCGGGAGTCAGCCAAGCCCGCCGGTTCTGGATTCAGGCACAGTGAAAGCTCCAGTTCCGCTTCTCTGACTTTGTGTGACCCCTTGTACCAGGTCGCTCCTTCTCCATGGTTACCAGCTATTTTCTATTTTTTGTTTTGATTGTTAGGCGGCCCATTTCCTTATATGATATTGATACCCATTTCCTTAAATATATGACATACTATTGGCAATAAGCAGCATTGGGTATGGAAAAGAGCATTACACATTGCTTCTCTTCAGTCTTAACTTTTGGCGTAGTATTGCCAAAAAGCTCGTCCCCCAACTTCAAAGTAGTTCCCACGCTCCTGGACACAGGTGCTTTAGTGTGTCAGTATTGTTTTCATTTGGATGGCATAACAAGCCAGTATGCAAAACGTGGCAAGTTTCGACAAGATCTCGTCGGGGCAGGGTTGGCACTTTAAAATTGGGGCAGCTTTTGAAAAATTTGGGGCAGCTTTGGAAATTTTGGGGCAGCTTTTAAAAATGTTGGGGCAGTATTTGAAATGTTGGGGAAGCTTTTGGAATTTTGGGGCAGCTTTGGCATTTTGGGGCAGCGGTAAGAATTTACTGATTCACACTAGATAAAACGCGATTGTGAAGACAACTGCCCCCCCCCCCCCCCCGGTCAACATTATTTATCTGAAAGTGAATTTACACTAGATAAAACGTATTGTGAATACGACCGACCCCCCCCCCCCCCCCCGCGCCGGTCAACAGCATTTGCTGACCAAGTAGCAAAATTTGATCTGGAAAATCCTGCCCTAAATATCTTGTTGATGTTCCTGCCACGTTTTGCATACTGGATGACAAGTATGAGGTAGGATGCATCCAGGGTTACAGCAGTCTACCCTATTAGCCCTGAAGATGCTAAAAACTCATGAGGGCTATTAGGGTCAACAACCATTTTACCACTAAATTCTGCTGATGACCTGGAATTATCCCATTAGATAAAAGTAAAGACTCAAGGTCCATGCAACAAACATTGCTTTGTGTGGGTTCTGAGGCCATTCTTATACAACAAAAAATGGGACAAAATTAATGGAACAGCCAGAATGGCCACTTCCACCACCAAAGTGGATGGACACTCTCCCCATCAACTTAACAAACACGCCAGAATGGCCTAAGCCAACTCCAAAAAGGCCAATTCACCACCAAAAAGACGAGTCCACCACCAACGATGCCAGATGGAATATGGAATACAGAAACCCGACTAAACAGCATGAACATTGAACAGCATCAGGGTGCCGGCGGAGGACTTTGAACAATCACCAAAATTTATAACTTTTTAAGTAACTTGCTGGTCAAAGACATTCCAGAATATACGTGATTGAAGTAAATGAAGCATGAAGCATCACTCCCTGTTCGCCGTTATCAGCGATCATGGGCATCGAGCTAGGATTTTAGGTTACGGGGAGGATGGATAAATCCAAGATAAATCGGTATGCCGATCGACCTAGCTTCATAGGCGTCGACAGGATTTTTAGGCTGGGGTGGGTAAAATGCCAATGAAAACTAAAGCCGGACCACTCCGGATCGAATGGTGAAGACCCCGCCCAAATCGGTCCCATAGGTTAGGAGCATGACGTCGTCGGCAACAATTTTTGTTGGTTTTGGTCCAATTTGGTCCACTTACATTGGACTAAAGTGGATAAAACTCAAAACGGCACCGTTTTGGACCACGCCGGATCGAATGGTGAAGACCCCGCCCAAATCGGTCCCATAGGTTAGGAGCATGACGTCGTCGGCAACAATTTTTGTTGGTTTTGGTCCAATTTGGTCCACTTACATTGGACTAAAGTGGATAAAACTCTAAACGGCACCGTTTTGGGCCACGCTGGATCGAATGGTGAAGACCCCGCCCAAATCGGTCCCATAGGTTAGGAGCATGACGTCGTCGGCAACAATTTTTGTTGGTTTTGGTCCAATTTGGTCCACTTACATTGGACTAAAGTGGATAAAACTCAAAACGGCACCGTTTTGGGCCACGCTGGATCGAATGGTGAAGACCCCGCCCAAATCGGTCCGGCCATAGGTTCGGAGTATGACGCCGTCGGCAAATTGGTACGGAGAAATTCGGGTCCAATTTGGTCCACTTAGACTGCACCAAAGTGGATACAACTCAAAACGGCACCCATTCCGACCAGTCGGAATCGATTGGTGAAGAAATTAAGTAGATCGGTCCCATAGTTGCGGAGCATTACATCGTTGGCTAATCTGGTCGGTTTTTTGGACCCTCCAATTTCAATGGCGGCGGGATCCTACTTGTTGGTTGTCACGACGCTATCTGGCATGACAGTTTGGTTTAGAATATGATCTTGTTTAGCTGACGAGGTCAAATATACTAATTTCTGGTTTTATTATACATTCCCTACTAGATTTTGGTATTCGGTCTTAGTGATTTGGTGTTAAATTAGCCAATTAGGCTGTGAGTGTCCTTTTTTGACATTTTTGCTTCCATCTGGATACTTAAGTGGACGTTTCGGTTGCAGGATGTGCTATATTGGTGGTGGAAGTGTCCAATTTGGTGGTGGCATTGTCCAAATTGGTGGCATTAATCTATTTGTCTATGGAGTGTCCATTTTGGCGGCGTTTCGCCCATTTTGGTGGTGAATGGCCTTTTTGGTGTTCTCTCCGTTTTGGTGATCGATTAATAGGGAGCCAAAAAAATTGAGCCGCTCAATTACAAAATAAGAAGAATAGCCTCAGGACCCGGCGCTGGAGATGTTTAGCGTTGAAACAGCGTCTCGGAAATGAAGCAGCAAAGCCAAATACTATGCAGGTATTTTACACACTACCCAAACATAACAAATGTCCAGGCCTGAGGCCATTCTTTAAAAAAAAAATAGCCACAGCTTAATTTTGTTGTATAAGAATAGCCTCTGGTCATGGAAATCCATCCAATACAAATATTTTGACTGAATATATGTGATTTGTTGATGTCCAGGGGCAGGGAATTTGTGTTGGGTGTCAAGTCAAGCGGCCCGGGTTCGAGTCGCTTCGGCGCTCGCTATTTGCTCCTGACTGGGATGACCTGCGGCCGGTGGCAGCGATCGCACTCAAGGTCAGGTGACGTCAGTGAGCGGGGCGGACCGTGTCCAGGTATGTCGAGCACGTAAAACTTTCGTCTCTAAATTCTGCCGGCCAACAGGAATTACGCGATCGGGTGGTGAGGTCGGAACCTGCGCAACAAGCTCTGCTTAGCGCGGGTCCTGGTCTCGGAAATCCATCCATACAAAACATTCGGACTAAATTGAGAAAAAAGTGCAACATTCATTACATATTCAAACCAGGGGTGCAGGATCCTATTCAGTTGAGGGGGCTTTAGCCCCCTCCAACTTGGCTTCAGCCCCACACCCCACCCCCCAAACTTGGACATGGAATTGGATCAGATCCAGGGGAGAAATTTGTATTTGTTTTTGTAGATTTTGATGGTACTTTAAGCGATTTTTCCCAGCTCAAGCCCCCCCCCCCAAAAAAAAAACTTTCTGGAGAAGCTACACCCCTGATTCAAACCTTTATTATTGTGGATTTGGGCTTTAGGGTGCTGCAACTCCCAGGTTATATGGTGCCCATATACAAACCTTCAACTGCGCCATATGTAAACAAGTCTGTGACTGGAATGACCATTTGCTTCCTCAGATATGGGTAGCCAGGAAGAGGAAGGTGGTATCTACGAGAAGCAGCTGAAAATTGTGCTTGTTGGAGATTCTGGCTCTGGAAAAGTATTTGTATTGCATTTTCTTTGTGTTCTTCTCACACAAGCACTTGGGTTGCACCACCATGATAGCAGCAGTCTTTATCTAAATCTGCACAGCACATTCAGATATTGTAAGTTGATGTTGATGAATAGGGACTTCTTTGGTGATGGCAGGTTCTGAAAGCTGCATGGTGTAAACTTTGAATGCAGATATATCGTGTTTAAATGGTTGAGCTTTTATGATGCTTATTGATGGTTTGGTTGTTATGCAATTATAAAATAGTTTGGTGATAACCATTTAACTATTGTTACCATTAAACCATTTAACCATTGTAACCATTTTTTGTTGTGACTACATTTGCAGTAACCCGTCATCAAACAAAACGCAATATCCGCGTACCCTCGCGCTGCTACCGCCCTGCGCGCCATCTACCCTTCTCAACATAACCTCAGCTTCGTGTTTGTGCCGCCAGACGGCGATATGTTGCCGGTACAGCCAGGACACGTTCAGTCCGGTGCACTCGTACACGTCGGGCGTGGAGTTTTACCTGAAGCGGCTGCGACTGACGCAGGAGCGAAGTGTTACTCTGCAGCTGTGGGATGTCGGGGGTACCTCGCTCACCGGCGGGATGCTGGACAAGTATCTGTACGGCGCCCACGTGAGTATGGGACTCACGGTCATCAGCGTCGCCGGGATTTGTATGCTGGTCGGGTGGATGGCAAATCTGTCTGGCAGACGTTAGCTAAGACACTTTTACGAAGAATGAGGCAACTATATTTTACGGAATATGCATATTTGGCGTCGGGCTGAACCTGTGGACTTCATCAACCTACCTACGCCATTGTTTACGCTAAAATTACATCGGACCTGTATCGGTCTCAGGCCGGGTTCACCAGTCAGAGTTTGGGTGGCAAGTTGCCCCGCTTGCCCCACCCCGTGGCGCCGCTTATGCCGGCGGCACCCTGCGGAGACGCCCTGGCAGGAGCGTGGTCGTCACTAGGCTGGCTGGGTCCGAATACAGTGAGAGGTCCGCACAGCGTAGCTCTAAGCGGAGCGAATCTTGTGCATGACTAGGTGTTTACGGAATTGTCAAAGTGCAAGTGCATGTTGCAAAATTGAGCGCTTTAAAGCACCGTTGATTGTCGGCATATTGCACAAGAGTGGTTGCATACTAGCCATTCGTTCGCTCTAGCTGGCTATCGTTGCTCTGGTAGGTAAACGAATGACCATCACGTGTTCGTTCGGTCAAAACTACTGCTATTCAGTCGCAAACATCGCATATTTGGACCGGCTCGGCTTTTAACGCAGCCAAATTTATGGTTTTGGTGATTTTCTGTCGTTCACGATTCCCTAAAGGCCGGAATGGTTGAGTTGCGTCAGCTTATATCTGCTGCGAACCTGCGTGCCTTCCAGTCGCTGTTGTGTACTCCCGCTGTCATGTGCCCAGTCCACACGAATTCAACTTCGCGCTCTACCCGTGTCGCTTCCGTTGTTTGGTCTGTACAGCGTTTGTGTCAATCGTCTGCCTTCCGCTTCCCGTCCGCGTCAGATGGCGTCACTGGAGCACTTCCGCCGCTCTGTGTATTCTCCGCCAGACCTGGTTACCGTGGTTTTATGTAAACAATGCGTTTGGGTTCAGAGTCCCGGGTGAGTATTTTACATTAATGCCGAGGACTTCCTGGGTGTCTCGTATGTTTAGCGTTAAAGCCTGGTCTTCCCTTGACTTTTGTACGTTTAACATTTAAGCCTGGAGTTTTCTCGACGTTTTGTATGTTTAACATTCAAGCTCAGACTTTCCTAGACGTTTCCTATGTTGTTCCTCCAAATAGCTTACTTTTGGTTTCATGTAATGATTTAACATTGTGATGAAGACATGATGGCACATCCACCTGTGACGTCAGTCGCCACCTCTCAGCTCCGTCACTTTTTGGTGTTAGAACTCCACTAGTGACGTCACCGCGCACTGATGACGTCACATCACAGCTGGCCGTTGATGCATGTTGCAGGTGGCGCTGTTTGTGTACGACATCAGCAACTACACGTCGTTTGAGAACCTGGAGTCATGGCTGATGGCCGTGAGCGACGCCACGCGGCACCAGACGCGGCCACTGCGGCGCATTCTAGTCGCCAACAAAGGTGGGTCGAACGCTGATATATCATTTGCGTATCATCCGACGTCGTGGTTTAGTGTTCTATTCGTTTCAATGCAGCAAATGCAGCAAATCTTACATTAGCCTTGAGCCGTGCTTAAAGAGGATTTGGTAAGGGGACTTCACGTGCCACCGTGAGTCGACACTGATTATCCATGGTTCGCAGGCGACCTGGAGCACATTCGGGCCGTACGGGTGGACAAACACAAGAGTTTCGCCGCTGAGAACGAACTGATGTCTTTCCTGGTCTCGGCACAGAGTGGCGAGAACGTGAGTTATTCTCAGGAGAGCATCTTTCCTGGTCTCGGCACAGAGTGGCGAGAATGTGAGTTATTATCAGGGGAGCATCTTTCCTGGTCTCGGCGCAGAGTGGCGGGAATGCGAGTTATTCTCAGGAGAGCATCTTTCCTGGTCTCGGCGCAGAGTGGCGGGAATGTGAGTTATTCTCAGGAGAGCATCTTCCCTGGTCTCGGCGCAGAGTGGCGGGAATGTGAGTTATTCTCAGGAGAGCATCTTCCCTGGTCTCGGCGCAGAGGGGCGAGAATGTGAGTTATTCTCAGGAGAGCATCTTCCCTGGTCTCGGCGCAGAGTGGCGGGAATGTGAGTTATTCTCATGAGAGCATCTTCCCTGGTCTCGGCGCAGAGTGGCGGGAATGTGAGTTATTCTCATGAGAGCATCTTCCCTGGTCTCGGCGCAGAGTGGCGGGAATGTGAGTGGTTCTCAGGAGAGCATCTTTCCTGGTCTCGGCGCAGAGTGGCGGGAATGTGAGTGGTTCTCAGGAGAGCATCTTTCCTGGTCTCGGCGCAGAGTGGCGGGAATGTGAGTTATTCTCATGAGAGCATCTTCCCTGGTCTCGGCGCAGAGTGGCGGGAATGTGAGTTATTCTCAGGAGAGCATCTTCCCTGGTCTCGGCGCAGAGGGGCGAGAATGTGAGTTATTCTCAGGACTTCAGGAGAGCTGCACCGCTGGACTTGCCGCAGTGCTGAACACTGTGCAGCTGGGATGGTAGTGGACGGTGGTAAGGATAGAAACTGGCATAGGCCAATCGAGTTACAGTCTCAAGGAGACCGTTGAAGGGCGCCACGCTGGTGGATATCACGGTGGAAGGAAACGGGGCTCTTAGATAAAACTTGGCTGTTTCATAACTTGTCCCGTGACGAAGATTAACATATTTGTATTTAAATGTTCTTTCGGTAGTTTTCCGTATACTTAGAAGTTAAATCCCACTTTTAAGTTGTTTTCCTAACAGCTGAGGAGCACGAACCAAGTTAGAAAAGAGTGATAGGTTTTGAATCCCCTAAGTATTTGAATCTACTCTACCTTAGCACGGTAGTTTCCGATGCGTATCGGCGGTCTTTTGCCCCGCCCTTGATCATAATTACTGTAGTCTACGATCGCAGCTGACATCGGCTGCACCCATTTCTCCCTGTCGCGTCTGGCTCTCAGATTGTTTGGGCCCGAAGGCCACGATATTTGAGTCCGAAGGCCACGATATTTGGGTGAGCGGGTGGCTTTCCGCAAACTGACATCTGGCGACGCAGAGTTTGGGTTGCAAGTTGCCCCGCTTGCCCCACCCCGTGGCGCCGCTTATGCCGGCGGCACCCTGCGGAGACGCCCTGACGTAACAGTGACGTAACAGTGTCCAGTGTGTCGGCCACAGTACCAGATATAAAAATGCGGTAAACTGGCTTCGCTATGCCTATGAATTATATATTGCATGTGCATGCTTACACTTATGAAGTTAACTTAATATTCATGATACCACACTTCCCGTCCTTATATACTGAAATCCCTCAGACCTGCGGCTTTCGGAAACCTTCGATAGACAAACACCCGATGTGTTTACGCTTCGTGTATGCATACATTTTCCCAATTCTGTTCCAAATGTCGTCGATTTTCTCCCATGCTCAGCACCATAATGTTGGAATGCCACCGGCCGGATGGCACCACGGCACGTCCTAATCTCCGCGTGTGCGCGACAGGTGGCGCAGATGTTCCAGCACCTGGCGGCGGTGACGGTCGGCGCGCGCCTCACCCGCGCCGACATGGAGCAGGCCTCGTCGGTGGTGCGCGCGCAGATCTCCAAGCCGCGGCCGGAGACGGCGGCGGCGCTGCCCCGGCCGCCCACCGCCAGCAGGATGCGTATCAGGTCCGAGGTCTGCTGCCTGCAGTAGCGCGCCGGGACGGAGGCCGTTGGCGCCTGCTGCGTTGAGGGGGAGAGAGGGAGGTGGAGGTTGTTGGCTGTAGCGGGTTTGTAGGCTATAGGGGGTTGGTCGGAGATCGTGAGGACTGGGAGGGGAGGGCGCGGTGGAGTTAATTAAAGGGTGTTGCCTTGTGGAACAGGTGGGGTGGTGTCAATGAGTGGGGACGCCGCGGGCAGAGGTGAAAATGCGTACCAAACTCAGCTGCACTATCATGGATTTTGTGACCAATACCGGGAGAAAAAAAAACTGTATGATTATAGTTGCACGAAGTTTACAACGGCCGAAAATGACTAGTTCTCGATAAATGAATATCCAGTGCGTTTTCATAAATACTTTGGCATGTTACTGATAATTTTTACGCAATTTTTAGCGAACAGTTTCTTTTTGACTGCGCTATTTTAATTTATAGAGATCCTTCGTCATGCAGCTCATGCAGTATATTTTCGTCGTATTTGTGCACCTCTAGTGGCGGGGCGCGGGGGGAAGGCATCATAAGTTAGCTGTTGACTAACGACGGTGAATCAGTCTCCTGAAGATCAGTGGGGCCTCAAAGTGTGGAGGTGTGTCACACGACGCATTTGTGATGTCTGGGTACTCTCACTGGTCGCGAGGGCAATATTATGCCTGATGGTGTGGCGCTGTGCCATACAAGGCAGTGGTGTGGACTACCGCTACCGGCGGTCGGCGGGAGACCTTGGCAACAGATGCACGAGCTATCGTATGCACGGTAGTGTAGCCGTAGTTCAAATGGTCGACCGCTGAGGGGTCGAAAAATATATGGATTCGCGATGACAGAGTGATTAGAACACGAGTGGTTTGTTATATTACCAGGAATATCAAACTAATAGTATTAATGTCGCTAGCTTCAACCGCCAGTGAGATAGACGCGGGTATGCGTGGTATTTTGACGAGTTTGACGCACATTTCTACTGGGTTTATTTCGAATGGCGCAGAACACATTCTGGTGGCATGATACAGTATGTAAGCTGGAATCTGATTACTGTGAACGGCAGACCGCTTGGGACCCTAATTTTCGCCGATAACTTTTGAATGCATCAACTGGCATGCGCGAATTGCTTACAATGGACGTTTCAGGACCTGCGCTAACTTTTATTCTAAAGGTTGGTTAGTGTCAAACGAAAATTTAGGGCGATTTCCATTCACTCGTAATGTTAAACACAATTCGAGCTCGGATAGAGGCTAACGTTCGGTCGGTCTGTAGTCCCGCCCTAGACTCCACACACCACTCGCAACCGACCGGTCACGGGTCGGACAGCGCCGGTTCAAGGTCAGCCAGGCCAGGGCCAGCCGAATTGGCACAGGGTCTGACATATCCATTGCGAGAAATTCGTTCATGTCAGTTGGTTCCTTCACAAGTTATCGCCGACCATTTTGGTCCCAGCGGTCTGCCGTTCACGGTAGTGTCGTAGTGTCGGTAGCTGTGTGTGTTAGCCGCCTGTCGACTGTCGAGCTCCTAGTTGTGTGATCACTACGCTACTCCGTCCATGCACCAGTCGGGCACCTGTTGTCTCTGTATTTCACTAACTGGCAGCGGCTGCGTCTGTCCCGCTTGGAGTTATCCGTCCACATGTGGTGTGACACTATCTGGGGTTCAGTTATAGGTACGTTTGGTATCTCATGGGTTTCATGGATGGAACCAAAACAGAATGTTTGCGTTAGTTTGTTGCACTCTGTCGTTGACCCTGTGCTTTATGTCAGTTGTGTTCGTATGTACTACATTAACATTTGTAGATTGGCTGCACACGGTACAGGGCCAGATGTGCTGCGATATTTACATTTCACAGGCAAATGCCTCGACTTGGACCTTTGACTCTGGCCCTTCAATGACTTTTGACCTCGGCTTCCTTAAATTAACAAACTAGTTACATTCGTTTCGCTGAGACCGTAGCACCACTGCCGCAAACCACCACACACATTGAGGTCGTAACCTTGTTGCTTTCGTATCTCGATCCTGACATCGGTTTGACAGACAAAACGTGGGTAAAAACGTTCCCAGGCAATTATGGTCGGCGGCACTATGTCCATTGCTGATGATTTCATTCACTTTTTGTTGAACGGAAGATGTGTCACTTGGTATTATTCTGTATTGTTGGTTGAGTGGCTGTATTGCCGGTTGAACGAGCAATTTATCGTAATGCAGTTGAATTGGTTGATGAGCTGATCAGTTTTCAGAACGTGCTGTGTGCTAGTATTGGATGGCAACATGCAATGGGCATTGAGCACGCACTGCAAGTTCATGCTTATTTTACATTGTGCACTGCGTTTGAACGAGAACGAGCACCATTTGGTGCTGTGTAGCGGCACAGTTGTTGACCAATGCCATTGCAGAAGGAAATCACCATTGTATAAGCCTGACTGAACCTCTATCGAGGAGGGCATATGCCCTCCTCGATATCGACGTGCGTCGTGCTATACGGATTAATTACATTTGCGTGTAAATCAGCAAATCAGGCTTGATCGATCATATTTGGTTATTGCAATACATGTTCGTAAAATCTAGTTTTATTACGGGGCTTTGAGACAACTACAGTGGGATTCGGAACAAACCATCGCCGAATGCTTTGCAGTACTACGTGACATAGGCGACAGCGTCAGACGGTCAGCAGTCGGCACCCGCCTACTGCAGTGGCGGCGACAGCGTCAGACGGTCAGCAGTCGGCACCCGCCTACTGCAGTGGCGGCGACAGCGTCAGACTGTCAGCAGTCGGCACCCGCCTACTGCAGTGGCGGCGACAGCGTCAGACTGTCAGCAGTCGGCACCCGCCTACTGCAGTGGCGGCGACAGCGACAGACGGTCAGCATTTTCGGCAGTCGGCACCCGCCTACTGCAGTGGCGGCGCCACGGTTTCAAAACTTGTACGGACACCATGACATCAAACCTTTCGTGCGGGAGGGGAGGTGAGGGGAGGGAGGGAGGACGTGATACTTTGCAGGAGTGTCAATACGGTGTTCAAAGGAAACCAGTCACTTTCATAATGGGATTTTTAACGCTGAGATAGCAGTTTTGAAGGCCATGTCGAGAAATCACTTACTGCATGCTCTGGTTGTAAGGACTCTCCTACTGAATATATGAATGTTTTGTCCTGTCATTCAGCGTTGTGTCGTAGCGCTGTGTCGAGAAGCATAACATACGCCATTTTCGAATTTGGCGCCACTTTCGCAATCTACTACTGAAAATCCGTGTCGATGTTATCGAAATATATTGCTTTCGAACACAATTGTTTTTGGGGTATATCTGTATAATTTAGCCAAATATTTTTAGAGCAAAAAATTGCGGGAAAAAAATGCGGAAATTGCAGCCGCCCCGGCCATGGCCTCCCGGCCCCCTTGCGCCTACGCTTGTGACATTTTCGCTTAGTTCAATATTGAGGTCACCAGAGGTCATCGAAGGTCAAATTGTCCCAGTTTCAGACTTCGTTCCAGAAACACCCCAAATATATCGGGAACTATGCTAGCTTGGAACAAGCGGAGAAACGCAATCGAAAGCTCTTGCAAAAATGTTATCGATTAGGTGTCCTCAAATTGTATATAAGGTCGTTAGTTTAGACTCTCAGAGGTAACCAAAGGTCATGTTGGCATTTTCTTCCCAAAAGTTGTTTGTGCATAAGTTTTTACATCATCAAGATAGGGTAATAATTTTAACACCATCGTGTTTGCCTCGTCAAGACGATCCGAACCATACTTATGGTGACCGGATCGGGTCAAGTTCAAAATATGACTAGGTCAATGTCATTTGGTGACCGAGGTTGGTCATGTTGCATATCGGGAGACGCATCTCGACAAGATACACACTGGTATCAGTCACACGTCTCTTGCTCTCCTGTTTGTTCCTTGCATTTCCTAAAATTTCAGGAGGCGCATCCAAACACATCGCATCAAAGGCACATCAGGAGCCCCCCCCCGTGCTGGAGAAGGGGCCCTCCCCAGCACGGCGCGGGTTAGGCCTAATACACTGTGCTCGGATCCATGTAAAATAAAATTCGCGTGCATCAGCGTTGGCAGCGCCAGGAGGAATAATTAATGTTACTCGACTGGGGACTAGCACGAGAGTATTGTTTGGCTCCCTCGCGTATTTCGCAATATCTCGTAATCTACCGCCAATATCGTCCTCAAACTTTCATATACCCTCTTTCACATCAAGCACTGCTCATTAAAGGAAATAGTTCACCTTCGGAAAATTTAACAGAACATGATTTTATTATATCTTTTAATAGTTTTTTTTCCTCAAAAATGGTCCTAAATCGCGCCAATTCAGGACAGAAGATCGTAAATTATTAAGTTTATGGTGTGCGTTATTGGTCTGCGCATGTTCCGTGCAGTGCTGGCACTTTCAGATGGTACGGTATATCATATATCCGCCGCATTTCTTCGCCAAAAAGTCAAATATCTTCGGCTGGAGAGTCTTTTCAGACAAGAACAGTTGCAGATAAGGATTTCTCAACACGGGCTACAAAACTGCTATTTCAGTTCAAAACCCCATGTTGAAGGTGAACTATTTCCTTTAAAGGAAATAGTTCACCTTCGGAATTTTTTTCAGAACACGATTTTATTATATATTTTAATACAGTTTCTTTTTTTCTTTTCAAAAATGGTCCTACATCGCGCCAATTCAGGACAGAAGGTCGTAAATGATTAATGTTATGGTGTGCGTTATTAGTCTGCGCATGCTCCCTGCAGTGCTGGCACTCTCAGACGGTACGGTATATCATATATGCGCCGCATTCCTTCGCCAAGAAGTCAAATATCTTACACACCAAAAGGGTTGTACGATGCATTCCATAGTTAAGCGTCTAGAGGTCAAAATAGACGTCTGGGCAGATATTCGAAAAATCGACGACCCCTTCGATTTCGCTGAAATTTCGTGCAAATGTAAATGACCACCCAACATCAACACCAAAAGGGTTGTACGATGCATTCCATAGTGCGAAATCGAAGGGGTCGTCGATTTTTCGCAAATCTGCCCAGACGTCTATTTTGACCTCTAGACGCTTAACTATGGAATGCATCGTACAACCCTTTTGGTGTTGATATTGGGTTGTCATTTGGTACATTTGCACGAAATTTGAGTGAAATCGAAGGGGTCGTCGACTTTTCGAATATCTGCCCAGACGTCTATTTTGACCTCTAGACGCTTAACTATGGGATGTATCGTACAACCCTTTTGGTGTTGATGTTGAGTGGTCATTTGGTACATTTGCACGAAATTTCAGCGAAATCGAAGGGGTCGTCGATTTTTCGAATATCTGCCCAGACGTCTATTTTGACCTCTAGACGCTTAACTATGGAATGCATCGTACAACCCTTTTGGGGTTGATGTTGGGTGGTCATTTGGTACATTTGCACGAAATTTCAGCGAAATCGAAGGGGTCGTCGATTTTTCGAATATCTGCCCAGACGTCTATTTTGACCTCTAGACGCTTAACTATGGAATGCATCGTACAACCCTTTTGGTGTTGGTATTGGGTGGTCTCTGTGTCTCTGTGTCGCCGTGTGTCGCCGTGTGTCGCCGTGTGTCGCCGTGTGTCGCCGTGTGTCGCCGTGTGTCGCCGTGTGTCGCCGTGTGTCGCCGTGTGTCGCTGTGTGTCGCTGTGTCGCTGTGTCGCTGTGTCGCTGTGTTGCTGTGTCGCAGATGCCGGCGCTTCCATCTTCCACGGACGAAGAGGCGCCTCTCGTCCAAATTCCATCGTATCCACGTCGTTGCGGTGCTTGTTGAAGTCCTTCCCCTTAGCGCATTTGACAATCGCGCCCGCCTGACTTCTTCTTGCACCAAGAAGAGTTGGCAGGGAGAGATGTTCGAGTTGATGCATGGGGCTGGCGCCGCGACTCGTGCTAACTCGTCCTATTTACCCTTGACTGGGATGACCTGCGTCGGTGGCAGCGGCCTGAGTAAGATGAAGTCAATGCGCGGGAGGACCGTGCCGAAAGTTTGTGATACGTAAATCCTTCGACTTTAAATTCCGCCTGTCAGCAAATATTGCGCGATCGGATATGGTCCATGCAAACAGCTCTGCTTAGCGAAGGGCGCCGACACCATGGTGTCGGCGCGAAACGCATTCAAACGTAAGGCTTGGACCAAATACAAATATGCGCTCAGCTTTAGCTGACAGCACGAGGATAGACCTTTCACCGTAAGTTCAGGAGCTTCCCCGTCTCGGCATGCAACTTTTTATAGCGGCAAAGTCATTTAGGGCAATCCCTGCCTCGTCCGGAGTGATACACTCATTCTACCTCAATTGAAGGAATAGCATCACAGAAACCATTGTTCTTCTTGTATCCCATCAGTGACACTCAGTGGCGTGCGTAGAAATTCACAAAGGGTCGGCTCAGGGTCATCACTCGGTCTGAGGGGCTCTAGGTCCTTTGTCAGACTGAGGAGATCCTTTGTCAGCCTGTGGGCTGACAAAGGGTCCGGATTGTTCCGTTCCTGTTCTGTTCCGTCTGAGGGGCCTTTGGTTGGCGTGAGGGGCCCACGGTCGGATTGAGGGGATCCTCCGACACCCCGAATTTGGGATCTTTGTCGGCCTGATGGGCCCACAGTCAACCTGAGCGGTCCTCGGTCGGCTTGAGAGGACCTCGATCGGCCTGAAAGAGAACTCGGTCGGCTTGAGCGGGCCCCCTGTCGACCTGAGGGGCCCTCGTGCGGCATGAGGGGCCTTTAGATGATTTCTAGGCCTGATGGAACCCTTGCCATGTCTGAGCGGGTCCCAGGCTGGTCTGAGAGGGCGATTGTCGAGGCCTGAGAGAGCCTCGCACCTCCGGCGGTCACTGGCCGGAGGGGCGCCGTCACTGGCCGGAGGGGCGCCGTCACTGGCCGGAAGGGTGCCGCCATTGGCCCTAGAGGGGCACCGTCATTGGCCGAAGGGATCTGGTAACTGGCCGATGGGGCGTCGTCACTGGCCGCAAGAGTGCCATCACTGGTCAGATGGGCGCCGTCACTAGCCGAAGTGGCGCTGTCACTGGCTAGAGGGGCGCCGTCATTAGCCGGAGGGGCGCCGTCACTGAACAGCGTGGCGCTGTCATTGGCTGGAGGGGCGTAGTCACTGGCCGGAGGGTTGCCGTCATTTGCCGGTGGGGTGTCGTCACTGGCCGGAGAGGGGCCGTCACTGGTCGGAGAGGGACCGTCACTGGTCAGAGGGGCGCAGTCACTGGCCGGAGGGTGGCCGTCATTTGCCGGTGGGGTGCTGTCACTGGCCGGAGGAGCGCCGTCATTGGCTGGAGGGGTGCAGTCACTGGCCAGAGGGGCACCGTCATTTGCCGGTGGGGCGCCGTCACTGGTCGGAGAGGGGCCGTCACTGGTCGGAGAGGGACCGTCACTGGTCAGAGGCGCGCCGTCACTAGCCAGAGGGGCACGGTCACTGGCCAGAGGGGCGCCGTCATTAGCCGGAGGGGCGCCGTCTATGAAAGGGGGGTCCGTCACTGGCCGCAAAAGCACCGTCACTGGCCGGAGGGGCGTCCTCACTGGCCGGAGGGGCGCCATCACCTGGCCATAAAGCGGCACATGGCTAGGTAGCGGCATCTGACCTGATGGCGGTGCCCCCCCCCCCCAGAACCTGCGTACGTGACGTGCGTACGTACGTGTGTACGAGCGTACGTGCGTACGTGACCTGAGGACGGGACCTGGCCTGAGGGCGGCACCTGGCTTGCGAGCGGCACCTGGCTTGAAGGTGGCACCTGTATAGGGGGCGGCATCTGGCTTGAGGGCGGCACATGACCTGAGGGCGGCACATGACCTGAAGGCGGCACCTGGCCAGGGGCGGCACCTAGCCTGAGGGCGGCTCCTGATATGAGTGCAGCAAATGGCAGATATCAAACCCCGTAAGCATGCTTATTTTCGCGACTTCGGCGCGGAAATTGATCTGCTTACGAGGCCCTTCCGCGCCTTCGGCGCGGAGGGGGGCGCAGGGGGGGGGGGCCTGTATCCGCCCGCAAGGGGGGGAGGGGGCGGCCGCCTCCCGCCGCCCCCTGTCCTCCCCTGGCAGGAGCACCATTTGCACCCCCCTGGCTACGCCTCTGTTGGTAGATCAATTTTATTGGAAAAATGCCTATACACACCATATTATCGATATATCACAATTAGTCAGCGGGAGCAGAGTTTGCATTCAGGCCGGAAATTTCGAAGCACCAGGCCGCCGCCGGGCCGGCCAGCCAGCGGCGGCGGCCGGCCGGCCCCGCGGCGGTACAATCTCTGGCAAGGCGTCGCGGCGGTTCTCACCAACTTGCGGCCGGCGCGGCGGCGACGGTGTACAGCCCCTGACAGCGGACCCCCCGCTCCGGCGAGCCGTGTGGGCGGAACATACCTCCACTCGACCGAAAATTGTGAACGATTGGAGTGTCTCAGGTAAAAGCGGAGGCCATTCCAGGAATCTTGAAGAAACGAGCTTCCCATTGAGCATAAATACTTGTATCCATCTCTCTTAGATAACAAATTAAAGGGGGTAACTACCAAGCATCTTTGCATTGAGGCTATTCAGCGGGATTCGACTGCCATGGTGATGTCACGGCTACCAAACAACTTGCGCCCTCCCCCCGAGTAGACCGCTCGACCGGACTTAAAGGAAATAGTTCACCTTCGGACATTTTTCAGAACACGATCTTATTATATTTTTTAATAGTTTTTTTTCTTCAAAAATGGTCCTACATCGCGCCAATTAAGGACAGAAGGTCGTAAATTATTAATGTTATGGTGTGCGTTATTGGTCTGCGCATGCGCCCTGGTAGTGCTGGCACTCTCAGACGGTACGGTATATCATATATGCGCCGCATTCCTTCGCCAAAAAGTCAAATATCTTCGGCTAGAGAGTCTTTTCAGTCAAGAAAAGTTGCAGATAAGGATTTCTCAACACGGGCTACAAAACTGCTATTTCAGTTCAAAATCCCATGTTGAAGGTGAACTATTTCCTTTAAAGGAAATAGTTCACCTTCGGAATTTTTTTCAGAACACGATTTTATTACATTTTTTAATACAGTTTCTTTTTTTCTGTTTAAAAATGGTCCTACATCGCGCCAATTCAGGACAGAAGGTTGTAAATTATTGATTTTATGGTGTGCGTTATTGGTCTGCGCATGGTCCATGGCAGTGCTGGCACTTTCAGACGGTACGGTACATCATATATGCGCCGTATTCCTTCGCCAAAAAGTCAAATATCTTCGGCTGGAGAGTCTTTTCAGCCAAGAAAAGTTCCAGATAAGGATTTCTCAACACGGGGTACAAAGCTGCTATTTCAGTTCAAAACCCATGTTGAAGGTGAACTATTTCCTTTAAAGGAAAAGTTCACCTTCGGAAAAATTTCAGAACACGATTTTATTATATTTTTTAATACAGTTTCTTTTTTTCTTTTCAAAAATGGTCCTACATCGCGCCAATTCAGGACAGAAGATCGTAAATTATTAATGTTATGGTGTGCGTTATTGGTCTGCGCATGCTCAGACCAGTGCTGGCACTCTCAGACGGTACGGTATATCATATATGCGCCGCATTCCTTCGCCAAAAAGTCATATATCTTCGGCTGGAGAGTCTTTTCAGCCAAGAAAAGTTGCAGATAAGGATTTCTCAACACGGGCTACAAAACTGCTATTTCAGTTAAAAATCCCATGTTGAAGGTGAACTATTTCCTTTAATGGCGGGGTTAGGTTAGGTTAGTTTAGTTGTACGGAAGAAATATTGGAGAACCAAGTATGGACGATGCACACACCGAATTTCAAAGCATTATCTATATGTGGCACTTCTTTGTCTACCAAAAAAATACGCACGCGATTTGGCACGTTGTGAACAGCCTGGTGACCTTGAAATGAGTTCCTCTTCGATTTAGCAACAACCTCGATATAATTTGTTTGTAAATGTGCCCTTTTCCTATTCTCTTAAAATGTAAGCACCTAGTTCAAAGAGCCATAAGATCATTCTTCCACGCATTTTTATCTGCAACACAATTGTTTGGAATAGTTTCGATAGTACGAAATATTCAAGCCTCTTTTGGGACTATTTGTCTAAGTACAGTATCAGCTGTTTTCATGAGAACGAAAACAGGGCCATTGCGGCGCGCGGTGACAACACAAAGCTCGTGTTCAGGGACGGGGAAGGTGTCGGACGCGAGTGATGTCAAGAACTGGAAGTTCTTTGTTCGGCCAGTGACTTTGGGTGACTTTGAAGTTGTTGTAACCCATACCAAAGATTCGACATTGCAGAGTCAGGATATTAATTGGGAGTGGGAGGTCTCTCTCTCCCATCTCCTTTACTAGTCAGTTCTTCGCTGTAAGTCAACAAAGTCGATTCAGTACATGCGTTTGACATAATAGATATAAACAATGGGCAATTGTTTGAAGGCCCAGGCGGCGGATGACATGTCCCTGCTGCCAGGTTCAGATGCAGGACGATTTTCAGCATCATCAGACCAACTGGGAATTCCTCCAACATATGATCCAGAGGTAAATATGATTGTCACTGTCTTTTTACTTTCAAGGTCAACTCAAAATGTGCTGCCTATTCCACACTCCATAAATTTTATTTTACTTTTGTCATTTGCCTAATGATGAGCCAGTGAATGGAAATTTCCTTGTCTTTGTCATGACCTCTTTCAAAATAAGTTGTGACAAGGAAACAGCCATTGCACAGAACATGTGCAAACCAATAATTACTGGGATGTGGGCTATCCTATAGACCCCCAGGGGTCTCCTAACTGAGCCCATTACCATCTTATTCCTTATTCTTATTCATTTGTGCCAACATCTTCCTGAGACAACTCAAACCGAGTTAACCTATTCATATTATGATTATGTTGTGACCACATCACATTCATGTCTTGCTGAATTGTACCAAACAGGAATGATCAACACCACCATCATAATTGATGGTTTATTTACTAATTACAATTTCTGGCAAACAATTATTTCCTCATTGTGCTCATTTGTTGGTTGCTGTGCATTAATGAACCCATTCTCATTGTAGTGTCAAATTGCAAACTTGAACTGGATCTCTCACCCTGTTCAATGGGTTAGGGGCCAGGTCACACCTTTTGCAGGGTCCCACTGGGAAGTTATGTTTATGTTTATTGATGAATCACCAACAGGCACAAAACCCAGTTTGAGGTGAAGTCAAAAGATACAAACTATACTGTACAAATTATAAACAAAACTATTATTTGGACCATGTCCAGGTATTTTTGGACATGTCTTCAGTAGTTGTGATACATACATGGAAGCCTATGGGCATGCATACCAGCTACCCTAGGGATCACATAATTGGATGGTAGGGTTAGGCCCCATGGTTTATGGGATATTCTATGATTATGATGATAGTTTCTTAAATATTATATTCTGGGAGACAACAGAACAACACAACATGTCAGTTTTTGGCAATGTTTTTGGTTGTGATCATTGTACTTTGATGACTTACTGTGACACTTAAACTGGTGACATTCTTTATGAACCCTAGCAATATGTGCAATACGGAACACCAAATTGTTACCAACATGGTTAAATGGTTATGAACCCTAGCAATATGTGCAATACGGAACACCAAATTGTTACCAACATGGTTAAATGGTTATGAACCCTAGCAATATGTGCAATACGGAACACCAAATTGTTACCAACATGGTTGAATACAGTTGAAAGTTGAAACTATGAACTTATTTCACCTTATCACATACAGTGACTGGTTGTAATTGCTGGGTCATGCTGACTGAGTCAGGTTGTAATTGCTGGGTCACCCTGTGGTAGCGCCATACTGACTGAGTCAGGTTGTAATTGCTGGGTCACCCTGTGGTAGTGCCATACTGACTGAGTCAGGTTGTAATTGCTGGGTCACCCTGTGGTAGTGTCATACTGACTGAGTCAGGTTGTAATTGCTGGGTCACCCTGTGGTAGCGCCATACTGACTGAGTCAGGTTGTAATTGCTGGGTCACCCTGTGGTAGTGCCATACTGACTGAGTCCTTCCAGTGCTCCCACACACATAACAGGAGCAGCTGTGCTGTGACTGCTGTGACTCAGCTGTGCTGTGTGTTGTGTGTCGTGGCTGCTGTGCTGTGTGTTGTGGCTGCTGTGCTGTGACTGCTGTGACTCAGCTGTGCTGTATGTTGTGTGTCGTGGCTGCTGTGCTGTGTGTTGTGACTGCTGTACTGTGTGTCGTGGCTGCTGTGCTGTGTGTTGTGACTGCTGTACTGTGCTGTTTTGCTGCTGTACTGAGTCCATGGACATCGCTATTGGGGACACAGGGATATTGTCCCCAGTAACTTCCCTCCATCCCTTATATGATCTGATGTTAAAGTACATGTGCACTTGGATTTGCCCTTACTAATCTTGAGAACATGGTGATGCCATTGCTGAGTCCCTCTGATGCCCCCCCCCCCCCCCCCACACACACACACAACACAGCAGCAAGAGTGGTGTTGTGACTGCTGTGCTGTGTTGTAGTGACCGAGTCTCTCTGCCCCCCTCCCCCCCCCCCTGCAGCAGCAGCAGGAGCGTGCCGCCGTGTACTACCCATCTCCGAGCGTGGTGCGAACGGCCGCGCAGCTGACCGAGGAGGAGCAGGTGAAGATTGCCAAGAGGATGGGCCTGATCCAGCACCTGCCATCCGGAACGTACGACGGCGCCGCCCGCAAAAACAAGGAGTGAGTGCCCCCTACCTCTCAGCTCCTGTGCCCCTATTGGAACAGTGCCCACAGAAAGTCTGACCAATAATGTCAATCGGGTGTCCTTTCTATCTGTGCTGCATCCCCACTTTCGTCATTTTATTAACTTCTTTGATTCTTGAAAGGTATGGTGGATGTAAATTAGGATTTCATTTGCTGTCGCTGTACTGTAAATGTTCTTATATTAACAGCCTATTTTCAAACCAATGGTGCATCTTTAGTTTGTTAGAGGGTGGTTCAAAGTACAGATGTGTGACATTGGCGTGGTAGTTTGTGCACTGTAAATATGCGTTTGGCCACATAAGGCCTGCCACATGAATATTGCAGGTGTCCAAGTCATTCTGGCGCAACAGTATCCACACAGATTGCCCATATCGAGCGGATGTTGGCATTATGTATGTGTTACTAAGAAAAGCCCTTGCTGTTTTCTTCCGTGATGGTTTCGTAGCAAAATGGCACACAGGCCTGACGTATTCAGTTTCACGGGAATTACATGACGTCAGCGGCTCCTGTAAAGCCGCTCATGTAATATACATCGCGATGATGCATCCGTTATGTCTCACATCAGTCAGCTGATTACTCACCCGCTGACCAGTCCCCCGTCTCGCCCCCAGACCGATCAACATCTAACCCCCCCTCCCCCTCTCCATCCCGACAGGTGCGTCATCTGTATGATCGAGTTCTCGGTGGGCGAGCGTGTGCGCTACCTGCCCTGCATGCACACCTACCACAACGGAGTGCATCGACGACTGGCTGATGCGCAGCTTCACCTGCCCCAGCTGTATGGAGCCCGTCGACTCGGCGCTCCTCTCCAGCTACGAGACGAGTTAGGCGGTGCTCCTGCCCCCTGGGGCGATGAGGTGGTGTCACGGACGTTTTCTGGTGGTCTCGGCGGCCCCGGCGCGGCGGACAGTGATGGTTGAGTGAGAGTGGACGCAGAATGCGGCGGATTCGGGCCACAGCGCCGGCAGTGGTCGCCAGTCAGGTGATGCAGCTCTCGTGCGTTGTGCGGGGCCGTGGAGTGGGGTTGGGGGAGTGCCGCGTGGCTGTTGGCTGCGTCGGAGGTACGCCACTGTGTTGTGGTTCATGTGCCGATAACGGGGACGTCAGCACTGGCCCGTCGCCTGTGATGAGACTAACCAGGAGGAGAGGGGGGTTCAGCCGGACAGAGCTGGGGCCGTGCTGGTGACGGGCCGCTGGCTGGTGCCACTGCCGGGCTTGACTGAGGGGGAACATCCTGCTGCGTCGCCCGGCGGTGGGGGCAGGCGCGGCGCCGACTCGCGGACGGTCCCCCGGTGGGACCCGGTGGGGACCCGGTGGGACCCGGTGGGGACCCAGGTGGGACCCGGTGGGGTGCGAGTCTGGCCCGCCCGGTGTGTGTTGAACCCTGATAAACCGAGTCAACACGCTAATCTACTGCTGATGCCCGCCGTGCCGCCGGCGCTGGGTCTACCGCGGGCGTGTGTCCACTGCAGAAAGAGAAGATAGATAATAGAGAGAGAACATCAGTCTGGATGCCCGGAGACAATACAGAGGAGCGTAGTCTGGGTAGGAGACCGGTTATCGTGGTGCTGGCGCGGGACGGGTGAACCCGCAACGCTACCAAGCCCTGGGTGGGAGGGGAGGGGGAGGGGGGGGGGGGGGGTGCGCGAAGGTCAACGCGTCCGAGCAGCTACCGCTCGTCGCCCTTGTAGGAAGGTCGTCCTTTCTTCCGTTTCCGCGCCTCCGGATGCTTCGTAGTGCCGTTGCGTTGTGCATGTGTTAGCTGGACGTAGCGCGCGCGCGCGGCCAGCCTGGAAGATCTCCTATGACGCCCGCCACTCGGTTGCTGTATTGTGCTCGTGTTCGTGTCGGCTCGCTCTCTTCCGCGCGGCGTGGCGTATCTCGAGAGCTGGCTGAGGCGTCAGCGGGAAGCGGCTTCTCTCGGGGTTGGAACTTGGACTAGTCCGCATTTCGTGGAGTGGGCATCATACTATTGTGGGCGGTGTGCATAGAGTTTTATTTATTTATACTCCGGCCCCTTTTAGAGGTTTATGATATTTTATTTGGAGCGTAGGCGGGTGATCTGTCTGGTCCTGTGTGCGCTGTGAGCGGAGTGAACTGCCAACGGATGAGGGAGGTAGACCGGAGGTCACCTGCGGTCATCTGCGGTTATCTGCGGTCATCCTGTGGTGACCTAAGGTCACCCAGGGTCTCCCTGGCCCGTCGAGGCATGTGCGCGCGAGTCTTTCATAGCTCTGGGGTGTGTGTGTGTGTGTGTGTGTGTGTGTGCGCGCGCCGTGCGGTCGTGGCCTGAGGGCGCACGGTCGCCTGTGTTGTCCGTCTCTCCTGTCTCTCGCGTGCTCCGTTGGTGAGTGAGTGTGGACGCTGTATTGGGTCCGGCGCAGGCACCTGACCCGTGTGACTGCTCCAGAGGCGCGGTGGCCGGGCCAGTGGACGCCTTTTGTGTACGGTGCGCGATACTGCTGGTGCGTGACTTTGTAGTGGGTCGTGGCAGCGTTACACTGGAGATATGTAGAATAAAATGTACCTGACCAAACCGTTCTGTGTCAGAAGCTCTGTATGGAATGAGTTGGGCGTTTGTCCTTCA
Organism: Chirona hameri; assembly: GCA_036785665.1. NCBI lineage: Eukaryota > Metazoa > Arthropoda > Thecostraca > Balanomorpha > Balanidae > Chirona > Chirona hameri. Next base: position 3,698 of record JAXIVJ010003919.1, on the reverse strand, counting down.
CCCAGTGCCGAGGGATGTATGTGAAGATAGACGGCAAGCATGCCAGAATATCGGGGCGATTAAGCCGAGTCGAGGGTTAAAGGCTGAGTCTCGAATACAGTACCCCCGAGGCCTTGTGAACGTCGTTAAAGGTGTGACAGTCTGTTCAGTCGGAAGGATGCTAAGCTGGAGCGGGCTAGGACGCTAGGGCGCCGTCTGACTTCTGAGAGGTGGGACTATTTGGGGACTGGCTTATAGCACAGCACATATATACCGGTGCTTCTCCAAGGAACTCAATCGCCAGGATACACCAGAGAAATATCATTGATAGCACAAACATGAATCTTGACTGGAGTCTGGAGTGGAGCTATCTGTCGCCCACTTGTCGCTCGTTGCCTATTCCTTGTCCTCGACCCAATTGTGTTTCTGGGTCAGCATCACCGACTATTGATTGTAGCTGGGCTACACGAGATTATTCCTATCAGTTGCCAAGCGAAATAACATTCAAACAGCACAGACAACAACATTAGCAACTGCTACACATATGCTGTTTGTTTGACAAGTACGTGTATTCGGAATGGTACTACATTTTGAAAGCTCACTATGTGTTTGTCTGGGTGTTTTTCGTTGTCTTATTTTTAAACGACAGTTTTTTTTAGTTCTTGATGCTTCATTTACCTCATTTTCGTAACGGACTAGTTGCAGTTGAAATCATATTTCATATTATTGCACAACCAAGGACGTATGAGACCAGATACGAAAGCATGGGAAATAGCCGATATCTATATTTTGAGAAAACAGACTGTCATGGCACCAATAAAGGTACATGTAATTGACCAACATCGTCTATTAAAATTTGACAGGCCACCACGCTTGCACATTTTTGACCGCACGACTACGAGGCTGTCTTCTTGCGAGCTATCTTCCAGCACATGCGTGCTGCTCTTCTTTAGATATATCCGTTTGCCTTCTTTCTTCTACGGAGATGAGGTGCATCATCATCAATGCTCGGATATATGAACGAACAATTTGTACGACGGTCACAATGATGACCGTCGTACAAATGCGTTGGTATAGTTTCGCGTATGGCTACTAGATGGCGTGGTAGAGCAATGCAATACTATTATAGGTGGCAGCAGCGCAGCGGTACCATAGCGCTGCCTCTGGCGAAGCAGGTGTGCACACTGAACACCGAACAGATTAGGAGACATGGGCTAAATGAGGGAACAGCTCAACGCCCAGGTCTTAACGTTGTTTTTTGGCACTGAACGTTTTTTAAGTTGATCATGATATTTACAAGGTTCTGCTAAAGCCTTAGGGTCTGTTCCATTGGCTCCTCTAACCTCCCTCTAACCTCCTCAAAGCTCCTCCAAATTAATATTATTGTTCCCGTGGCTCATCCAAACTCCTCTAAGCTCCTCCAAGCTCGCCTCAAACCCTCCTCCGAACATCTCGAAATGAAAGGTGGTTTTTCGGAGGAGGCTATGGATTATGGTAGGCATTAGTGGCGCGATTCATTCATTTGTAATTCGGACGCCTGATTTGTTGTTACACATAAGAGAAAGAAAGTGAGCACTGAATGTGAAGTTGAAGTGGTGCGAATAGTATTTTTTCTCATTTTCCCATGGGTACTTACAAATTGGGTATCAAAATTAAAAATTGGGTATCTCATATTTGTCGTGGATCTGGGCATCGGCACTGTCTACTTGACATGCTTGCTAACAGCTGCTACCTCATCCGAAATCGTTCCCGTGGCGACGCAAATCAGTGCTCTTCCAACCTCCTCTAAACTAATCTCATCTTTTTTTTTTAGGAGCCACTGGAACAGACCCATGTGTCTCGTATACTCTTTCTTGCCAGTCGATTTCTTATCTTTATCTTATGTTACGTAAAGGACACATTCACAAGGTAATTCGAAAGTCAGTGAGCTGAGCTCTCGATGGAATGGGAATTGATACTTGGGAATGGGAATGAGTGGAAATGATAGATGTTTTTCGGAAGTCTTTGGAGGAAAGTGTAGTGGAGCATGACCTGGGAACCTGTCGCAAAAACCCCTATATTTACATCCATGCATGCCAAGTATAATATATCAACATTGAAAGGAGTGGAAATGGGGGTGGGGAGGGGGAAAATTCATTTACAAATTGGTATGGTTTCCGTATGGGTCTGATGTAGCCATACCGTCCGCCACGGGGCGCGGGCAAGCTATATTTTATTTCTCATTTCTGTGTATTAGAGGTTCCTTACAATTAATATAAAAAATATGCATTTTTATAATGTTTCTTCCTTCTGGCTGTGATAATCAAATCATGTTTTTCCCTTCAGAAGGTCCAGAGAAGGACGAAGTCAGTCCCAGACAGTAAAAAAACATACCTACTGACAAACCACTTTCGCATCATTCACTCAGCCATTTTAAATATGCGTCGACACGTACGTCGTACAGCTTTGCATATTGCAGTACACCAAAATGTAAGAACAAGGGACGACCGAATTGTAAGTCACATAATCTCACAATGAGCCTCCATAATAAAGGTGGGTGTAGAACGGCAAAGAAGATGTTTGGGGCCAAATTTGGCGGATCCAGGGGGCATTAGGCAAGGGGGTCACCGTAAGGGGGGGGGGGACAGGGGACACCGTCCTCCCAGTCGTCAGGCTGGGGGAGATTGTCCCCCCCCCCCCCCCAGTTTTGGAGACATAAATCCATACTTTGTTCGGAAATATTGCAGGTTTCAATATCATAAAAGCATTTGGAAAAAAATAGTAGTGCAATGGAAGAATGGAAGGGATCAGGACGATATTTGTACTTTTCTTGAGGGAAGTTGAAAGGAATTTTAATGGAATTTCGGTAGCAGAAAACGGCAATATTATGGCGTTAATGTGTCATATTTGTTGTTTAGGGCACACTTTGTGCTTGCTGAAAGGAAACACCAGCAGATAGTTCTACGACATGAACGTTTTTGTGTGCAAATTTTCAGTCACTTCGACCGAATAGCTGCAAAGAAATAAACTTCTGAAAACCATGGCTACGGTCCGGGCGCCGCTGATACGTATATTTGTCCCCCTAGTTGACGGAAGACCTCGTCCCGCTCGGTAATCAAACTGTTTATGCCGTGTCCTCACTGGCGAATCCTGCCTCCCAATATGGAGGGGGGGGGGGGGGGCTAGTTTCACTGGGGGCCTTCCGGACCCCAGGGGGTAGAGCCCTTCATGGAATGGGAATCCCATGGAACCCATGGAAAGGGATGGAAATGGGTGGGAATGGAGCCATTTTTGGAAATGTAACGGGTTGGAACGGGGTTTGCGACGGACCATATATTTTTTTTTGCACCACAAAAAGTGAAATATGCTTAAATGGGTGGGAATGGGAGCCCCATCAATTATGAATGCGGATTGGAACGGGTTTGGGTCTGGCTGAATGGGCTGGAACGGGATGGGGGGCTGAAAAAGTGTCCCATGAAGAGCTTTACCCAGGGGCCGTCCATATGACCGTATAAGGTACATACACCATTTTTTCCCTTTGCGGACTTGGATTTCTTTTCCCGCTATGCTATACTTACGTGTAAGGACGTGTCAATTAAGTGCAAAAATAAAATTGATGGATATTTGCCTCCAAATAACTATTTTTTTTCATTTTACCATGCTATTTTATATAAAAATTAGTTATTCGCTAATACCTTTTGACTGAATAAAGCTAGAAGGGCACGGTAAAACGTCACTTT
>JAXIVJ010003918.1:50000-88492 GCA_036785665.1 Chirona hameri | reverse complement strand
AGCACGATAAGCAGACACGACGCCTGGCAGCGCGGCACCAGAGAGAGACTGCAGTAGTGCAATGCAACACTGACAGCACGATAAGCAGACACGACGCCGGGCAGCGCGGCACCAGAGAGAGACTGCAGTAGTGCAACGCAGAACTGACAGCACGATAAGCAGACACGACGCCTGGCAGCGCGGCACCAGAGAGAGACTGCAGTAGTGCAACATAGAACTGACAGCACGATAAGCAGACACGACGCCGGGCAGCGCCGCACCAGAGAGAGACTGCAGTAGTGCAATGCAACACTGACAGCACGATAAGCAGCTCTTACCCGGGGTGGATGATGGCATTGTATGGGAAATGCTGGAGAAAGTTTTACCTATGCCCAATGTTAAGGACATTTTATAATGCCTTTTCACGGGGGTTGCTTGGTATGTATCGTTGCTTTGTAATTTTATATTTACCAGGTGGGCGAAGTTCGAAGGCGCTCGTAATTTTACCACTGTTATTATGAAAAGTTATAAATTACATGATAATATGTTTCCAAAAGTTCTTACGCTATTTGTAAACATTTCGGCAGGTTTTAAACCTTAAATCTCACAATAAACGGCGCTGCTCCGATTTATCGCCAGGTTCGGTTTCGCAAGCTGCACTCACTGGAAATGGGTGGACTGTTTTTTACCGGCCTAATGCCATAAACTAACAGAGTGGCCGCTGCCACCAGCTGCAGGTTTTCCCAATCACAGGCAAATATATCGAAACTGGGTGTGATGGAGCTGGAGCTGAAGTTTGCCCTGGCTATCCCCGTCTTGTCAGGGCAGACATAGGGACAAAACAGTCATTAGCGACATTTGACAACTGCTGAAGTCCTTGGATGATAGTGACTTGCTTTTTGAAGCATATGAAGAATGATACAGATTATGTTTCTTTTCTGGTAAAAATTGCATATTATTGCGGATTATTCGCTATTTGTATCGCTCAGTCAATAATTCACGGGAGTTTACCTTCGGTTTGCCACATATGACGTACCTACACGAATCCTATGTTCATATCGCATTTCCTCTTTTGATGCAAAATTTGACCAGCGTCATAAACAATATTTTATAACCCTGTGATTTGATTTGACCTACTAGTGCCCACATTTGTATTTGTGCAGTGGCGGATCCAGGGGGGCGTAGGGGCTGAAGCCCCCTGCCTTAGAAAACGGCGCCATTTTTGTATTGGATTTGCCGGCGCCGAAGGCGCCGTAGCGTTTTCGGGAGGCCGCCAGGGCGCCCTTGCGTCTACCAACAGCATCGTAGCACTCTTGGAAGGCACCCTGGCACCCTCAGAAGACATCTTGCCGCCCTCACAACGCATTATGCCGCCCTCGGAAGGTACATCGATTTCAAAAGGGTTTAAGGAAGAGGCATATTTGACCCGTTTAATTTACATATTGGCGGCGCCCCTCTGGACCATGCCGCCCCCGTCACCGAGGAAATATGCCGCCCTCAGGCCTGAAGCCCCCTGCCCTAGAAAATCCTGGATCCGCCACTGATTTGTGCCATAGGTTAGTTTAGTTCCGATGTTTTTTCAGATGACGTTCAATTGAAATGTCTGAAGCACTTTTTACCGAAATAAGTCTTCGGGTAAATGTACGGGCTCGCAACCTTCTAGGTGCAATGGGTGCACGTATGTTCCTTTTTGCCAAATGCACGTGCGATTGACAGGGATAGTAGCCGAATAGTCGTGTGACCTATGTCCCAACCGGTACAACATTTTTTTCTTATTCTTCAAGATCTCAGTTTTATAAATCTATTTTAATTCTGCAACACGAATGATAAACATAAAATGTGGACTCATTGCCCAGTCGGTTACACACGCTCCATCTCACACCGCGCGGGCGACGCGGGCGACGACGCGGGCCGCGTCCCCCTGGGCTGGATTCCGCCCTGACGTCCTCGGTGTCAGCCCATCAGCGATTGACACGTGACAATGACGTGATGACGTGACAGTCTGAACATGTTTCAGGAGTGGATCGACTACAGTCTCACTTGGAACCGATCCGAGTTTGGCAACATCCCCGTCATACGCATTCCACACGACAGACTATGGAAGCCAGACATTCTGCTGTACAACAAGTAAGGCGCGGTAACACTGAATGGTGCTTATATGGTGTGCTATGGTACATTACGTCTGTATCCATTTTTTTTAACGAAATTGTGACAATGTGATACATTGGTAGTCCTCATGTGATACATTGGCTGTCCTCATGTGATACATTGTTAGTCCCCATGTGATACATTGATAGTCCTCATGTGATACATTGGTAGTCCGCATGTGATACATTGGTTGTCCTCATGTGATATATTGTTAGTCCTCATGTGATACATTGATAGTCCGCATGTGATATATTGGTTGTCCTCATGTGATACATTGGTTGTCCTCATGTGATACATTGGTTGTCCTCATGTGATGCATTGGTAGTCCTCATGTGATACATTGTTAGTCCTCATGTGATACATTGTTAGCCCTCATGTGATATATTGGTAGTCCTCATGTGATACATTGGTAGTCCTCATGTGATACATTGTTAGCCCTCATGTGATACATTGGTAGTCCTCATGTGATATATTGGTAGTCCTCATGTGATACATTGGTAGTCCTCATGTGATACATTGTTAGTCCTCGTGTGATACATTGTTGTAAATGCGACAAAGTGGTGATCTATTTCCGTTTGCTGGTAAATGTTTATTCATCGTTCGTGCTTTAATTCATAGAGCTATGCTTTGGAGGCAATACCTAAGGTGAACGCATTATTAGAAACAGAGGTACGTGCTCAAAAAGCGCTGTAAAGCTCCCCCGCACGTGGATCGGGGTGGATCTACCAATGGCCCAGAGTCGCTGCTAACCGTCCAATGCAAACTGACTCAGCTGTTCAAGGCTGGTTACGACTGATTATAATTGCAGTTGATTCACTGATGGACTGACCCAACTTTGAACATGATAGTACATTGCACTATAATAGCACAACCGTCTGGCCCCACCATCATGCCAGGCTCGGACATTCCGCTGCAGCGTGTGTTGCTGTCCTCCACTGCCATCCGTCTGGGCCGGCTGCTCGTCACTGCTCCGCGATGAGCAGGGACGCGAGCAGTCACTGTTCGTCAGCCCGCAGCAGCCCGTCACTGCAGCCCGTCAGCTGCTCGTCACTGCTCCGTGATGAGCAGGGACGCGAGCAGTCACTGTTCGTCAGCCCGCAGCAGCCCGTCACTGCAGCCCGTCAGCTGCTCGTCACTGCTCCGTGATGAGCAGGGACGCGAGCAGTCACTGTTCGTCAGCTCGCAGCAGCCGGCCAGCCCGCAGCAGCCCGGGCGGCGGTCATCGGCCGCGGGCGGTCCGTCATACAAGACCAGAGACGGGCTCCCCGGGCCGCATATTTCCGAAGTGTATACAGCTAGTGCCCATGCCCTAGTCGTCAGCCAATCAGCGCGGGCCTGGCGCGATGACGTCATGCACCAGGGTATAACGTCACGCTTTGGCGCCGCCAAGCCACGCCCACTTTTGCCGGCTGGCGAAGCGGCAAGCGAGCGTATACCTAACGGAGACCCGTGTGCGAGTGCACAGTGGCAAATTTATGTTGTATAAAAAGGATTTAGAAAAAGACGATGTATTTTTTGTGTTTTTTTATTGTTGTTGTCTATAAATCAAATAGGTATACTAATACAAATCGACCTTTGGGATTGCGAAAACTAAAAATCGCATCTTGTACTAATCAGCATGCAGTTATTTCGTTACTAACTGACAGCTGAAATCTCATTGACTGCACGACCAACATGTCACGAAACTGCAGGAAGCAATCAATTGTTTCCGTCATCATTTACCTACCTATTGTCGCAGGCCTCAACTCGGATTATTAGGTAGGTAATAATTTCGTCCTAATGAAAGCGTCCATGAACAAAACTGCTGGAAACTACGTTCATGCTCGAAAATTTTAGCTCAAAGACAATACAAATCTTACTATATCTTACTTACTATAGTCGCCACTTCCCGAGTTTTCCACTTTGCAACTTCGGTAAGTTTCCAATCCAAGCCAGTGGCGGATTTGGAAGGGTACACCAGGGGTATGTGCCCTACCTAGAAACGGAAGAACTCCGTACTTCTTTTGAAGAAGGCCCTAAGAACGGAAAAATACTACAGAATAAGAATCATTATTCAAGACGAGGCCTTCTAGCCAGATGGATGCATACCTAAGTCTTGATTTGACCTACCCACACTTGGTTCTGGATATGCCCCTGCACCAAGCACCAGCCAGGCTCCTATTCGGCCAGTTGTTGTTGTCATCGACCGTCATCTCCTTGCGCTATTATTGGCTGACGAGTAGGGTATGACCACTAGCTGTATACACTTCGGAAATATGCCCGAGCCAGCCAGCCCGCAGCAGCAGTAGGAGGTGTTAAACATAAATTCGCATAGGACACTGGCTGGAATCGAACGATCGTTCGATCCGGCACCCATCTAACGAACGTCCAACTTATCTAACGAACGTCCTACGATCGTTCCATCCCACCCATCTAACGAACGTCCTACGATCGCTCGATCCCACCCATCTAACGAACGTCCTACGATCACTCGATCCGGCACCCATCTAACGAACGTCCTACCATCGTTCGATCCGGCACCCATCTAACGAACGTCCTACGATCGCTCGATCCGGCACCCATCTAACGAACGTCCTACGATCGTTCGATCCGGCACCCATCTAACGAACGTCCTACGATCGCTCGATCCGGCACCCATCTAACGAACGTCCTACGATCGCTCGATCCGGCACCCATCTAACGAACGTCCTACGATCGCTCGATCCGGCACCCATCTAACGAATGTCCTACGATCGCTCGATCCCACCCATCTAACGAACGTCCTAAGTCACTTACCCACTGATGCTACTAACTATCTATCTCACAAGTCACACAACCAAACAGCCAGTGGCGGCCGGACGGCAAGAGAAACTTCAGATATTGACGACATAGTACGTATGGCATGGTCATAATTGCAGCCGATTTCGATAAAAATAACGCTTGCTTTCTCTGCGATATTACGACCCTACCTCCTCCTTTGCCAGAATATCTCATTTGCATGTCAAATTTCGCGCAAGTAGCTGAAATGGGCGCCGATTTACTAAGCATGTAAAAAACCGTTACAGTTAAAAATAATAGAAAAATAAATAATAATAAACAACTAATAAATACTAAAATAAATACTAAATAAAAATAAATACCGTCACACACAGGTGGCAGGACAGGACGTGGATGGACGACACTGCCCATTGTCTAACCACCTGTCTATTAACTGGCCATTGTCTAACCACCTTTCTATTTCACTGTCCATTGTCTAACCACCTGTCTATTTCACTAGCCATTGTCTAACCACCTGTCTATTTCACTGGCCCTTGTCTAACCACTTGTATATTTCATTGTCCATTGTCTAACCACCTGTCTATTTCACTGTCCATTGTCTAACCACCTGTCTATTTCACTGGCCATTGTCTAACCACCTGTCTATTTCACTGGCCATTGTCTAACCACTTGTATATTTCACTGTCTATTGTCTAACCACCTGTCTATTTAACTGGCCATTGTCTAACCATCTGTCTATTTCACTGGCCATTGTCTAACCACTTGTCTATTTCACTGTCCATTGTCTAACCACCTGTCTATTTCACTGGCCATTGTCTAACCACCTGTCTATTTCACTGGCCATTGTCTAACCACTTGTATATTTCACTGTCCATTGTTTAACCACCTGTCTATTTCACTGGCCATTGTCTAACCACCGGTCTATTTCGCTGGTCATTGTCTAACCACTTGTATATTTCACTGTCCATTGTTTAACCACCTGTCTATTTCACTGTCCATTGTCTAACCACCTGTCTATTTCACTGTCCATTGTCTAACCACCTGTCTATTTCACTGTCCATTGTCTAACCACCTGTCTATTCCACTGGCCATTGTCTAACCACCTGTCTATTCCACTGGCCATTGTCTAACCACCTGTCTATTTCACTGGCCATTGTTTAACCACCTGTCTATTTCACTGGCCATTGTCTAATCACCTGTCTATTTCACTGGCCATTGTCTAACCACCTGTCTATTTCACTGGCCATTGTTTAACCACCTGTCTATTTCACTGTCCATTGTCTAACCACCTGTCTATTTCACTGTACATTGTCTAACCACCTGTCTATTTAACTGGCCATTGTATAACCACCTGTCTATTTCACTGGCCTTTGTCTAACCACCTGTCTATTTCACTGGCCATTGTTTAACCACCTGTCTATTTCACTGGCCATTGTCTAACCACTTGTATATTTCACTGGCCATTGTCTAACCACCTGTCTATTTCACTGTCGATTGTCTAACCACCTGTCTATTTCACTGGCCATTGTCTAACCACCTGTCTATTTCACTGGCCATTGTCTAACCACTTGTATATTTCACTGTTCATTGTCTAACCACCTGTCTATTTAACTGGCCATTGTCTAACCATCTGTCTATTTCACTGGCCATTGTCTAACCACTTGTATATTTCACTGTCCATTGTCTAACCACCTGTCTATTTCACTGTCCATTGTCTAACCACCTGTCTATTTCACTGGCCATTGTCTAACCACCTGTCTATTTCACTGGCCATTGTCTAACCACTTGTATATTTCACTGTCCATTGTTTAACCACCTGTCTATTTCACTGGCCATTGTCTAACCACCGGTCTATTTCGCTGGCCATTGTCTAACCACTTGTATATTTCACTGTCCATTGTTTAACCACCTGTCTATTTCACTGTCCATTGTCTAACCACCTGTCTATTTCACTGTCAATTGTCTAACCACCTGTCTATTTCACTGTCCATTGTCTAACCACCTGTCTATTCCACTGGCCATTGTCTAACCACCTGTCTATTCCACTGGCCATTGTCTAACCACCTGTCTATTTCACTGGCCATTGCTTAACCACCTGTCTATTTCACTGGCCATTGTCTAATCACCTGTCTATTTCACTGGCCATTGTCTAACCACCTGTCTATTTCACTGGCCATTGTTTAACCACCTGTCTATTTCACTGTCCATTGTCTAACCACCTGTCTATTTCACTGTCCATTGTCTAACCACCTGTCTATTTCACTTTCCATTGTCTAACCACCTGTCTATTCCACTGGCCATTGTCTAACCACCTGTCTATTCCACTGGCCATTGTCTAACCACCTGTCTATTTCACTGGCCATTGTTTAACCACCTGTCTATTTCACTGGCCATTGTCTAATCACCTGTCTATTTCACTGGCCATTGTCTAACCACCTGTCTATTTCACTGGCCATTGTTTAACCACCTGTCTATTTCACTGTCCATTGTCTAACCACCTGTCTATTTCACTGTACATTGTCTAACCACCTGTCTATTTAACTGGCCATTGTATAACCACCTGTCTATTTCACTGGCCTTTGTCTAACCATCTGTCTATTTCACTGGCCATTGTTTAACCACCTGTCTATTTCACTGGCCATTGTCTAACCACCTGTCTATTTCACTGGCCATTGTCTAACCACTTGTATATTTCACTGTTCATTGTCTAACCACCTGTCTATTTAACTGGCCATTGTCTAACCATCTGTCTATTTCACTGGCCATTGTCTAACCACTTGTATATTTCACTGTCCATTGTCTAGCCACCTGTCTATTTCACTGTTCATTGTCTAACCACCTGTCTATTTCACTGGCCATTGTCTAACCACCTGTCTATTTCACTGGCCATTGTCTAACCACTTCTATATTTCACTGTCCATTGTTTAACCACCTGTCTATTTCACTGGCCATTGTCTAACCACCGGTCTATTTCGCTGGCCATTGTCTAACCACTTGTATATTTCACTGTCCATTGTTTAACCACCTGTCTATTTCACTGTCCATTGTCTAACCACCTGTCTATTTCACTGTCCATTGTCTAACCACCTGTCTTTTTCACTGTCCATTGTCTAACCACCTGTCTATTCCACTGGCCATTGTCTAACCACCTGTCTATTCCACTGGCCATTGTCTAACCACCTGTCTATTTCACTGGCCATTGTTTAACCACCTGTCTATTTCACTGGCCATTGTCTAATCACCTGTCTATTTCACTGGCCATTGTCTAACCACCTGTCTATTTAACTGGCCATTGTTTAACCACCTGTCTATTTCACTGTCCATTGTCTAACCACCTGTCTATTTCACTGTCCATTGTCTAACCACCTGTCTATTTAACTGGCCATTGTATAACCACCTGTCTATTTCACTGGCCTTTGTCTAACCACCTGTCTATTTCACTGGCCATTGTTTAACCACCTGTCTATTTCACTGGCCATTGTCTAACCACTTGTATATTTCACTGGCCATTGTTTAACCACCTGTCTATTTCACTGGCCATTGTCTAACCACCTGTCTATTTCACTGGCCATTGTCTAACCACCTGTCTATTTCACTGGCCATTGTCTAACCACTTGTATATTTCACTGTCCATTGTCTAACCACCTGTCTATTTCACTGTCCATTGTTTAAACACCTGTCTATTTCACTGTCCATTGTCTTACCACCTGTCTACTTCACGTCTGTCTATAGGACGGGCGGCTCTTAGTTAATATAAGGCAGCTGGTAAGGTAAGCTATTAGAGCTGCCACTTTTCAGGGCTGTGACTACCCGCGCTGCGCCGCAAACACTGTTCAACTACCCACCACTACCCACGTGCTCAAATAAGCTATGAACTACCCACAACTACCCTCAACATAAATTGTACTATTTTGGGATTGAAGAAATTAAAGAAAAAAACTTTAAATTATGCAAATTCGTGCAATAAACTTGAATGATATTGCTGAAATGAAAGCGCAGTCACTGAAATATGGTTTAAAACTTGTTTGTCTCAATCCTGGCTATTTTTCAGTTCTTAAACATTTCCACGGCCGTCGAACATGGTGAATTGAATTTGAAGACAATAAATCCAGCGATATCTTCTACGCTTTTGGGTTCCGTTGGGTTTTCAATTGGAAACGGCCTTTAAAAGCCTTGCCTCTCGTTTTCCACAGGGATTTGTTTCATCCGGGCTTAGGACAAAGTGATGGATAACACAAAGCCTGACAGTTTTTCGCTGTGACAGCACAAACTTCTTGGGTAACGTAATTCAACATTGGTTGTGCCGTGGTCGTGGCGAAATATCTCGTCAAATTTATGTCGACTCGAAAATGACACGTGCGCGTAGTAGCCGAGCGGTCGCCAAGCGCCGGCGATGTTTCTCTCCGCGTCAACACTAAACAAGTCGCTAACCCACAACCTGCAGGGGGTGTCACCACGCGATGTTTCTCGCCGCGTCAACACTAAGCAGGTCGCTAACCCACGCCCTGCAGGGGGTGTTTGAACAACCCCCTTGATATGTTTTCGGAGAGGGTGAAAAAAACGGTGGCTTGATGTTGATCATGAAATTCGTAAACAAACAAATAAACAAACAGACAAACACTCTTCATGAACTGTTCACGAACACATGTACAAACACCAAAGCCTGAAAAATGCCAGCCGGGCGCGTTATGGTCGGACGCCAGCCGGGGCCGGGATAACAAGCTTTATTGATAGTGAACCTAAGAAATCACATTTCAACGTAGTCCGTTACATTGCAAATCAGGGTTTGGTGTTGGTATATGTGTTCATGAACATTTCATGAACAGTGTTTGCTTGTTTGTTTATTTGTTTGTTTACGAATTTCATGATCAAGGTAATCTGTTCACGAAAAAATGTCTGTTCACGAACAGTTCACGAACGTTCATGAACTGTTCATGAACAAACATACATTATTTAGTTTTTGACTCTGAGTTCCAATTCCGTTGTCCCATCTTCAATTATTTGGAGCACGCTCACAATTTTGGTGGGCCGTATAGGAAATGACCAAATTGGTACTATTAATTCGATTGCGGGCTTATACAAAACAGCTAATCGTATTGCTTCGTATAATGTATAATGCCAATCATATAAACATTAAATAATGATTTAAGAAAACAAAATAAAAGTTTTCTATGAGGCATTTATTTTTTATATAAATTTAGTCCGAATGTTTTTGAATGGATGGATTTCCGAGGTCAGGCCCCGCGCTAAGCATAGCTTGTTGCGCATGTCCTGGCCCCACCACCCGATCAAGCAATTACTGGCGTCCGGCAGAATTTAGAAGCGAAAGTTTTACGTGCTCGACATACCTGGACACGGTCCGCCCCGCCCTCTGACGTCACCTGACATTGAGTGCGACCGCTGCCACCGGCCACAGGCCATCCCAGTCAGGGGCAAATAGCGAGCGCCGAAGCGACTTGAACCCGGGCCGCCACTACCGGGTGAGGTCAGAAGTCCGGCGCTCTCCCAACTGAGCTACAGGGGCGGACAATCTATATCAATTATAAGAATTTGTAAGAAGGCATGTATTGTGAAACTATATCACCACGAGCGTCGACACCAGGAGGACTGGGTAATGCATCCGTATTTTTTCAGACTCAATCCTTTGATCGTAACATGGGAATAATCGCCTTTAACCCTATTCCCTATCTGGGGGCAGATTCTTTCTCCCGGTGTCTTTTCGCTTGCTGCTCCCATACCGTTGGACCCAGCGTCTTGAAACTTTGTGACTTTTCTTACAATTGATATAGACGTGTTGTATCCAAATTTGAACAAAATTAGACCAGCAGAGGCGGTGCCCTTGTTTTTTTTAGGCAATCTGTTACGCTTGAATGGTTACGAATGCGGTTGTGTGGTGCATACTTGCTGTGCAATAAATGCGTCAGATACAATTTCACAGCAATATGCATCATAAATACTGGGATTGCACATATTTTTGGCAGAGGCGCACTCAGGTACAGAACATGGGAGGCGGTACTGGTGCAGTTACTAACATTTTTTGCATATAACATTGGTATACATGAGCATCAATCCCATAGTGCATTTGCACACTAAAAATACGTCAGCAGAGACGGCTCCAGGCTCTAGTTTTTGCGGGACAATTGTGCTAGGTGTTGCCAATTCCTCCTGAGTGCGCCATTACTTGGAACAGTGCATTCACTCTATCTAAGATGAACATATCATAAGTGTGTGAACAGATTATGAGACGTATGGAAAAGAACCATCGAAACACGCATTTGCTTCACCCTCAAATTAGAAAGTTGATACAAAAGCGTGAGGGCGATGGTGCCCCACGTTGTTTACCTGGATCCGCATTTGCGCATTGCGCAATATAATACATTTAACAAATGATTGCAATCTCCCCAGTCCCCCACTTAATCCCCCTACTTTATATCCCCTGAATACGCCTATGATTTTTCATTTTGGAACTTGTCTTTTGACGTATTAAAGACCCGTACATTTCAAGCTCAAAAATATTTTGTTCTTCTTCCATGAAAATCCGTCAAACCACATGCCCACAATGACCATTCAAAAAACATCGAAAATGGTCTTGTTTTTTTGCCCCTGGCCTCCCATTTTGAACACAAAAGGAATTTAGGGGTCTAAATATATATATATTTTTATGAAAAGTCGAATGGTGTTTGTCCCATCGAAATCGACCAAGCGGTTTTCGATATATCTGGTGAGGAGGGGGGAGGGCAGAGTCTGCCCCCGCAGGTTAAACGTAATTCTTGCCGCCCGCAGGTAATAGGGTCAATACGCTGATGTCCCACAGTTCTTCGTAGGTGGCGGAGTCCTTGTCCACAACCGTGAGTCAGCCTACATTCGCCACAATGATGCGCTTGTCTAGTCTACCATGTCCGCGGATGAACTTTAAAAAGTTTTGTTCCTAATAAAACACAACCAAAATGTGCGTATCGCTTCTAAATGAGCTTTCCTTGCCACGAAATATGTTATCGGTATCCATTCATATGAGCTGTTCATGAACAGTTCGTGAACGTTCGTAAACTGTTCGTTATTTGTTTATTTATTTTCAGCTGATGACGTTGTTTTTTCATGAACACATCTGTTCACGAACTGTTAGTGTTTGTTTATTAGGGAAAACAAAACGAACACCAAACCCCGTTGAAAATGGTTGAAATTCAAAGCGTATCAATCGGTTGGCTGGAAAACAATTGTAGCGTTGAATGTTTATACGGAGGAGCTGTTCTGGACAATGCCGCCCACGTCACTCATACTGAAAAAGCCAAACAATGACGCTTATATGCTTTTCTGTACAGGTCGTTTCTTCAACCTGGATTGCAGTGAACCACGTTCTTAAAACACTTACAACTTATATGTATTAAGTCCAGGGCTGCAGAGTCGGAGTCGGAGTCGGAGTCGGAGTCGGAGTCGGAGTCGGAGTCGGAGTCGGAGTCGGAGTCGGAGTCGGAGTCGGAGTCGGAGTCGCTAAAATCTTACCGACTCCGACTCCGGCCCGGAGTCGAAGTCGACTCTTTGGTAATTGGCGATTACTTTGGTCGGTAGAATAGTCGTCGGACTAGGGACAATAACTTCACCCCTTTCGAAAGAAAATGAGTGGAAAATGAAACCTATATTTTACTCATCTGGCGGTAGATTTCCGCCTGATGAAGATAGGACAATACTTTTAACGTCATCTGAAGATGAATGTGGTTTTGGACGCACCGACTCTTATGGTCACACGGCGCCCATTTTAACATCATCGTGCTCGTTTCGTCAAGTAGATTCGAATCATACCATGGTGACCAGGTTACCTAAGTTAAATTCAAAATTTGACCTCAGGTTAAGTTAATTTTTAGGTCATGTGGTGACCCAGATATGTCCTGCTGCGCAATGTCGGACGCGTCTCGATGAGACATACACAGTGGTGCCGGCCTCACGGTATTATCCTCATTATATGTTATCAAGGGTTATTGGCAAAGAAGTGCTGATCACCTCCGATGACCTCACTCGATCTTGTAGGGGTCACTGAGCAATAATTGTACTTGGGTCATCAAGAATGAGCTATAATAGCATAATCTTAAAATAATTATTCTGACCTAATGCGTATCGTCTGATACGAAAACATTTGTATATTTTCTCGTTGGCTTATAATGGGAAGATCACGAAACTGACATGACCTTAGGTCACCGATATATACCAAAATATGAGACAGCAGGGTCGTAAGTATCTTTGGCTTTATTACGTCCTGTGAGTTTTGAAGTGCTGAGCCAAACACTGTGGCCAGTGGTTGTGGCACGACCACAAAGGATCTAGCTCGCTTGTGCATTTAACTGTTTAAAACAAACTTGAAATTGTAAAGGTTGTTTAGATTTCCTTAAAAATCAGAAAAGATGCCAATTTTCGGTCTATTTCAGTCGTTTAGGGGCATTGCATGATGCCCCCTTACATCCGGCCTTGAGCACCCCTCAATGACTTTTGCAAATCCACACCCTTGACTGGTAGACTTGTTTGCCGGAGACGAGGCGGCGGAGAGCGGTGTACTGTTTGGCCAGCTGTCAGGCAGCTCTCCATGCTCGGGCGCCGTAGCATTGTTCTCCATACTGTTAAGAAGAAAGACAAACGGAAGAAAATAGATGGCATTGCAGATATTGCTTTCTAGCATGCGTTTGGAGAACGGATATAGGCCGTTGTCGGGATTGGAGTCGGAGTCGGAGTTGCTAAAATTATGTCGACTTGGCAGCCTTGGTTTTAACATCCTTTTTACCTTTGGCTGTCAAAATGAAATATGAACAGACGACAGATTCGAGAAAAGAAGCCGATTGATCCAAACACGGCTCTGCCGCCCTGACAGTGCGGACAGCGAGTACTCACACGCCATACTGAGCACCAACATCATCGTCAAGGCGGACGGCAACGTCACCTGGCTCAGCAGCGCAATCTTCAAGTCTTCCTGTTCAATCAACGTCGAGTTCTTCCCCTTCGACGAGCAGACATGCACCATGAAGTTTGCCAGCTGGACATACGATGGCCTGCAGGTAAGGGTGGCATTTGGACATACGATGACTTGCAGGTAAGTTCGCCAGCTGGACATACGATGACCTGCAGGTAAGTTCGCCAGCTGGACATACGATGACCTGCAGGTAAGTTCGCCAGCTGGACATACGATGACCTGCAGGTAAGTTCGCCAGCTGGACATATGATGGCCGGCAGGGAAGTTCGCCAGCTAGACATACGATGACCTGCAGGTAAGTTCGCCAGCTGGACATACGATGACCTGCAGGTAAGTTCGCCAGCTGGACATACGATGACCTGCAGGTAAGTTCGCCAGCTGGACATATGATGGACTGCAGGTTAGGGTGGCATTTGGCACTGCGCTCGCTCGTACTTCCGTGGTATATCGAGAGAGAAAAAATCCGAATATGAGCGGCCCAGCCCGGCCCGGCCCGACCCGACCCGTGCCGACGCTATTGAGAAGCTCTGCAACCACACGTCCGATTGACAAGCGGGCTTCTTTGCTGAGCAGCCCCATCCAACCTTCCCTGTTTGAGACCAGTGGCGACTCATGTGGGTGACTACCACTGCGCGTGGCGCGTGCCGCGTGAGGGGTGTTGAAAAGTGTTTTCTCGCAAAAACTTCGCAACGGCTGGGCAGATTATGTGCATACTTGATGTGTGGTTAGGGACCCCTCAGCCGCCAGTTTCCTACAAGTCAGGGGTGAGGTGCCTCTGCACGTGCGCACGTGCACACTCCTATGCTATATCTCAGTAACGGCTGAGCCGATTGTGTTCTAATTTGGTGTGTGGTTAGGTACCTCTCAGCCGCCGCCTTCCACAAGTCAGGGATGGGGTTCTTCTGCACGTGCGCACGTGCTCACCCCTATTCTATATCTCAGGAACAGCTGAGCCGATTGAGTTCAAATTTGGTATGTGGTTAGGGACCTCTCAACTACCGCCTTTCCACAAGTCAGGGGTGAGGTGCCTCTGCACGTGCGCACGTGCTCACCATTTTGTTTTGTATCTCAGAAACTACTTGCCTGATCGAGTATATTTCCATATATATTTATACATATACATATTTCCATACATTTCGATCGCGCTCGCTCGTTCATCGCCAATTACGGCGCCTTACTGGCAGGGCCGCAGCCAGACCCTCAGAAAGGGAGGAGGCAAGCCCCTGGGAGAGGCCCCCACCCAAAAAAATAACCCTGGATATTAAAAACTCTACGGATTTCGGCCACTTTATTTTGTGAGGCCCCCTTTTAACCATTTTTCTTCGTCTACTTTTGATGAGCTGGATTGGACCAGGACCCTCAGTAGGCATTGTACTGAGCGCATTATTAATTTGTATTGTTACGTACAGGAGAGAAAACCTATCTTAGCTGACAACAGGTGGGGGTTGGCTTTCGAGTGTGGGGGCGGCGGAAATGACGAAACAATGTACCCCCCATTTTGATACGTGTATTTAAGCCTTTGCAGCATTTGTGTTATGTGGATTTTCCTGTTATAGTAGGTATGTATGTACTTGTTAGTTGACATTTTTACGGTTTTGCCTGATAAAACCCAGAAATATAGGCGGTGTGCCTTGTAGAGGGTAATAAGCTAAAAATCCTATGCATTCAATTCATTCATGCAGTCATTCTTGACGATGACTATGGCTTCGTTATGACGATGACTACCGATGTGACGCCGCGAAGCGGCGTGAAAATTTAAATTTTAAGTCCTGGAAGACGAAATGTTAATATTGGAACCAGAACGTGAGGTGAGATGGCTTGGGGAGATGGTCCTGGCCTGTTTTCACTATTAGCTCTTCGGTCCAGCAAATTGTGCACCGCTGGAGCATCTTCCGGGTGCCGATTTCATCGTCTTTGCGTTCGCGCCGCCTTTTTCGGAACTCGGCAAACTAGCTAAACATGTAGCCTGCTTGAAACTTAAAAGTGAATATTTTATGAAGGGAATGGGCCATGGGGCCAGCAATTACCGCCAAGCAGAGCCTCTGCCAGACACTTAATGCAATTCTTTTCCCATTTTCCAAATTTGTATAAACAATTGCGAAACTTGTATCATGCCGCGAAGCGTCGCGAAATTTTCCAGTTTTTGACCTAGATAGCTTGATTTGGCTGCACTGCAAAGGCAATTTTTACGATAAATTTGTATTTTTCCCGCAAGAAGTGTGTGTGTGTGTGTGGGGTGGAAGGGGGTCCACCCTTCCCCACCTTCTAAAAGTGGGGGGAGTTTGCCCAGATCTAACCCCACCCCTACCGTCCCGTCGGCGACGCCCCTGGCTGACAAATATTGCAACACACACTCTCCTGAGAGGAAATTGTTAAATTGTTTTGTACTTCCGTCACCCCCCTCCCCCCTGAATTAAAAAACGCATTAGACTTATCAAAATACCATTTTTAAACCCAAGAAAACATTGCACAAGGTGGGTCAGAGTACAGCACATGACCGCTAATTATGACCGCGCCAACCACGGCTAGCAGGCGCTCCAGCTATAGCAGGCGCTCGAGACGACGGCTAGCAACCCCTGGGCAGGCTCGAGGGTCCCGTTCACAGACTCAATGGCCCTCTGGATAAGCTCGAGAGGGCCCTGAACAGACTAAATGGCCCCTTGGCAAGCCGGGAGGCCCCTGAGCAGACTCTAATAGCCCCTGGGCAGGTTCGAGAGGCCCCTGAACAGGATCAATGGACCATTAGGAAAGCTCGAGAGGCCCCTGAACAGACTATAATGGCCCCTAGGCAGGTTCAAGAAGCTCTTGAACAGACTCAGATCGAGAGGCCCCTGGGCAGGTTCGAGAGGCCCCTGAGCAGACTCAATGTGCCCCTGGGAAAGCTCGAGAGGCCTCTGGGCAGGCTCTAATGGCCCCTGGGCAGGTTCGAGAGGCCCCTGAACAGACTCGATGGGCCTCTGCGAAAACTATAATGGGCCCCTGGGCAGGTTCAAGAGGCCCCAAAACAGACTATAATTGGCCCATGACCAGGCTCGAGAGGCCCCTGAGCATACTCAATGGGCCCCTGTACATGCTCTAGAGGCCCCAGGACAGGTTTTTGGGGCCCCTGAGTGGGCTCAATGGGCCCCAGGGCATGTTCGAAAGGTCCCTGGGCATGTTTTTGCGCCCTTAATTGGTCTCAATGTGCCCATGGACATGCTCAAGAGGCCCCTGGACATTTTTTTTTGGCCCCTCGGTGAGCTCAATTGGCCCCTGGACATGCCCAAGAGGCCCCCTGGGTCGGCTTCGAAAACCTTCAGTGTCTCTGAAGGCCCTTGATATGCACCAGAGTGACCCTTGCCTGGTTTGAGGGCTCCTCTGTGACTTTTTGAAAGCCATTTAGCTAATGCAAATGGTATCTGGGTCAATCTCGGCGTGGCCCCCTGTGACCCGTAAGGGGGGGGGGGGCAATTGCCACCTTGCCCCCCCTGGCTGCGCCCCTGCTTACTGGTATATAGTATGCTACATATTTGTTTTCGCGACAAATTCATTAAACATTGGTTTTCATCGGAAAGGTAAGCTAAGGCGAGGGTCAACAGCAGCACTGAACGCAGAACACAAACTACGCGCCACTGCTCTGTCTCTTCAGTTAAAAGTTAAAACCGTACAGCGCGAGCCTGTCCAAATGTCACTGGTGCCGTATCACGTCAAAACATTTGGAGAAGTCCAACCGCTGACCAACACAGGCAGCTCTCCAGTCACCATCGCTGCCAGCACGTGATCAGATATAACGCAGTGTATCGTCTCAGTGTCAACTCCATGGTTATTTCGCACGTGAACCCACTGTCGTTATTTGTTTATTTCGCAGGTGAACCTGCTGAACCAGACTGAGAACGGTGATCTCAGTAACTACGTGACGAACGGCGAGTGGGACCTGATGAACCTGACGGTGGAGAGGAACGTCGTGTTCTACTCCTGCTGTGAGGCGCCCTACCCGGACATCACCTACAAGATCGTACTGCTGCGCCGGCCACTGTTCTACGGTGAGTCCGCCCCGCCCCGCCCCGCCCCGCCCCGCCCCGCCCCGCCCCGCCCCGCCCCGCCCCGCCCCGCCCCGCCCCGCCCGCCCCGCCCCGCCACGCCCCGCCCCGCCCCGCCCCAGTGTCATTGTCAGTGCCAGTGGTGGTGTCGGTGTTAATGCCAGTGTGTCATTGTGTCAGTATGTCAGTGTCAGTGTCAGTGTTATTGGCAGTGTTAGTGTAAGTGCCAGTGTGTTAGTGTCAGTGTCAGTATCAGTGTCAGTATATGTGTCAGTATCTGTGTCAGTATCCGTGTCAGTATCTGTGTCAGTATCAGTGTCAGTATCCATGTCAGTACCAGTGTCAGTATCTGTGTCAGTGTCGGTGTCAGTGTCGGTGTCATTAACCGTCTGGATGTATGTGAACGGTCGTTTCCCAACTGACTTCACTGGTAGTGAGAGACCAGAATGGTAGATACAGTAATACATGTCAGTTCAAAGGAAGCTACAACATGTTTTGTCGCGCATGTTTTGTCGCGCAACCAAGCGCATTTAAACCAAACGATGTCTACACTATACATAACTGCGAATTATCGAAATCGTGCCGCAGAGCCATTGAGATTGATGATCCGTCCATCAGTGCTTTGGCACCCTCAACTGGCTGTCGATTTTGGCTGGCGGCGTGGGATGCATTATGAGGCTCTTCATCCTTAAATTATGCCTAGAGTAAAAACGGAAATGTAAGTGTAGTTTTACGGAAATCATTTTTGCATCACAGACACTTTTCTATTGACTTCTGACATTGCTATAGCTGGATTACGCTTGATTATATAAGGAAGGTGGGGAAATTCGAAACAGTTATAGGGAATAGGTTGCGTTGGCTGCTTTCATGAAATTTGTTCCTAAGAGGTATCTTAACCCGCGCCGTGCCGGGGAGGGGCGTTTAGACACCCCCCCCCTAAGGTTTTTTGAGGATAGCGAGGATTTGAGGATTGAGGTTTTTTGAGGATAGCGAAAACACGGCAGTGCGCAGCTATGCTGTTTTTTTCATAACTGTTAATACATCAATTACCAACATAGTGTGACATTTTTTACTTCGGGTCATGTCAGGTCAGGTCACCAGGCCAGGTCACGTGACCCCACCTCCAAAAAATGTTTCCGGTCGTACCACAGCCACAGTTTTTGCCGATCGATTTCGTACTTACATGATTTCATAAGGGCAATAGTACCTAACATTCGTTTATCTCGGATTTTTGTTTATATCGGTGACCTAAGGTCGGGTCAATTTAGTGACCTCCCCATTATAAGTCAATGGGGAAATAATAAAATGCTTCCTATGCCGAGGATACGAATGATAGCAGCCCAATTCCTTCTGGATCATGTTATCATAGGCCATTCTTGAAGTTCCAGTTGCCAATTTTGTTCAGTGACCCCTTCAGGGAGATGAGGTCATCCGAGGTCACCAACACTTTTTTGCCAATAACTCTCGACAAAATCAAGACAGAGAAGTAAAACTGACACCAATGTGCTTGTCTCGTCGAGGCACGTCTCCCAATGTGCAACATGACCTAATTGGGTCACCACTTGACCTTGACCTGAGGTCAAATCTATAAGTTGACCTAACCTAGTCATCATACTTATGATGCGAAGTGCCCTGACAAGACAAACACGATGGCGTCAACATAATTTTTCTATCCATATCAGGTAAAAAGATATTTGTGAAAACTGTTTTGCTAAACAATGGCCTTTTTGACATTTGATGACCTCTGGAGCCTAAACTATTGACCTGAGCTTAAATCTGAGAACACCTTGGCGATTTAATTTTTGTAAGAGCTTTGCATTGTTTTTCCGTTTGTTCCTAGCTATCATAGTTCCTGTGATATCTGGGGGTTTCTGAAGCGAAGTCCTAAAACTTGAAAATCTGACCCTAGATGACCTCTGGTGACCTCAATATTGACCTGATAAAAAATGCCGGAAATAGTTTCAAAATACATTTTGACGAGCTTTCGAAATATGTTTTCGGTTTTTGTCTACGTCTTATATAAGCCGAGTTAGAGGGGGCGTCAAAACGCCCCCACCCCGGCACGGCGAAGGTGGCGCCGAGCGCGGCGCGGGTTAACCCGCCATTGACTGGGGTCTCAGCCGAATGCCATTGACTATAAGGGGCATATTTCACAGGGATGGTAGAAATAGACTATGGTTCTCAGTCCAAATCGAAAGTTGGAAAATGGTTCTCCGGCAACACCAATGCAATATCGCTCATTGAAGCAATATTTATATTTATACTCTGAAATATTGATCATACATGACAAAATATAGTTGGAGAAACTATGATAAGCTACTCTGTGGCTGCTGCAAGATTAGGCCTTGTCAAGTTATTGAGGTCCCTGTAGAAGAAGAGAGTATAGACAGTCCTAAGCAATATTTTTCATTTAATGTTAATATTTATTTTTTCATTTATGACAGACAGAAAGGTGTACCATTAAAGGGACTGTCCCACCTCTGTGAACGTTGTCGAATCACACTTAATTGTATGTCTTCATGTCAGGCGAGGTCAGCTGAACATGTTCGTGAACTTTTTTCTCAAAAAATGCTTATCTTGGAAGATATTCAACTTTTAGTTTTAAGCGAAAAGTTGGGTTGGTGACGTCATATTTTTTTTTAATAACAGGGAAATCCTTTGTGCTGCCAAATATATGGCACAATTTTTTTGTCGACATCTATTGCGCAGAAAAAGCGAACCACCCGGTGTCTAGATCGGCTTAGATTGCGAACCACCCGGGGATCGAGAAATGAAAGACGAAAATATTCCAAGGCTGACCTTAAAACAAGTCGACTATCATTACCAGTTAGGTAAAGAGACGACGCTGTCGGTTTAGAGTCCCTATTCAAATACACATGGGCCTTATTTTTACAGATGTCAAAATCAAACTCGAACATCTTTTTGATTAGATCATTGTGGTTATTTTAACTGCTACCATGCTTAATTTCAATGCCTAGCCATAAAAATGGCTATCTCAACTCAAATATAATGTTAAGGCGGGATAGTCCCTTTAAACCAAAGCTATGACGTCACCAAAAATGATACACAATCAAACTTGACCTAACATTTACAGCAATTACGGTCGCAGGGACCCACATTTAGAATTCGCTGCTCTCATTTGCTCGTTGCGCCCAGAACCTACCAGGGGCTGCCCCCCCCCCCCCCCCCCGCCCCCCGCCCCCGGACTCCCGGCCATCTTGTAGACAGTCAAAGATAGACCACGTTTCATTATGACGTTCCACGAGTACAAGTGCGTCTAACTTGAGCGAGCCGTCAGCGACGCCCGGAAAGGTGCAAATATCTGCTGAATTTCATGAAGGGTCAGACTACCGGCAAGTTCGAGAGGATATTTTCTGACGAAAGGCTGTTCCATGTGGATGCGCAGCTGAACAGGAGGAACTCATGGTACCTATCAGACTTCCCTGGGAACGCCGTTGACCCGAGGGTGCGTTTCAACACCGTGAACAAGCAACCGCAGAAGGTGATGGCGTAGTTGGTTCTGACGGCAAAAAATGTCCAGTCATCTCTGTTGACCGGGGCCTCCTCTAACATGTTAACTGGGAAGGGGGTTGCGGCCCCCTCAGTGAAGCCGCCAGCCCCCTCCCCCCCCCCCCCAGTTGAGGCAAAATCGCATAACTGGGGGGGCCTATTTGTGATCGGATGTATATCAAAACACGACATCGGTGGAGTAAATGAAGGCAAAAATCTTAAATACACGTAAATGTAATAACGAGAGCGATAAAATAAGTAAATCAAACTCAGATAATCATTTTATGGCAAATATCGCTTCAGTTTCGGCGCAGAAAAGACGATTCTGACCAGTGTCTGGACAATGAACAAGCGCTATTTGGCGGCAATCAGCACAGTGGTAAGTTTGTTTCCTTTGCCAGGGACCGGGGTTCAAATTCTTCGACGAGCCTCTGAAAAGTCGACTCGGCCCCCAATACCCCTCGGAACAGGTGTGAGAGTTCCAATTATTGCCTTGGTTCCAATATAATGTAGTGCTTGGTCCACAAATCAAACCAAACCAAAGAAGTACTCTCGTATGTCACGACCGGTTGAGGGCCTGAGGTGGCCCTCAGCCGGTCAGAGGGTCTTGGGCCTGAAGAGGCCTCTGGAAGGTCTTGATAGGATCTTAACCCTATTAGTGGCAGCCCACCCCTCAGGTTTTTCGCAAATATCTCCCGAACGACTAGGAGCAGGCCCATGAAACTTTGGGACTTTTCCTAGAATTGAATTTTGCATATGAAGTCAAAATTTTGATTTCCTAACCTGAACAGAAGCAGTTCCAGGGCCCAGTTTTGGGAGGATTTTATTCTGTGACATTTAGCGATAATACGGAGATGCGATCTTCACGGATTCTTCCTAACTGCCTGAAGTATAAAGGGGTTACATAGGTTTACGGTGATTGAAACAAGTGCAAATTAGTTGATTTTAGTGAACTATAATCAATATTTCATGGCAGAGGCGGTTTCAGGGACTTGAAAAGGAGAGGTTTACATATTTTTTATTATATATTTTGCCTCCCCTTTTCGCTAACCTGGCACCGCCTATGGATGCAAATATGTTTTATAACTGTTGTGTCTGATGTCACAATAGCACACCATTTCATTTATCGAAAAAGAAGAAGAAAAAAGACTGTTTTATAAGGCATTTATTTTACCCCAAAATTTAGTAACCTGAAAACGCCTATGATTTTTTTTTTTAAGTCACCATTATATATTAATCCCCAATTAAATCTCTATCGATCCCCATTAGTTGCGTTGAAATCGGTTGATAAACATGACAGCTGTGTTGGATTACAAATACCTCTCATATTTGTCGTTTTTGCCCCCCTGTTGCCCCCCTATACAAAATTTCGTATTTTTTGTATTTTTTAGAAATGTAGATCGTGTTGAGGGGAATCAAACGCTGTTTGATTTTTGAAAATCGGACGAGTATATGTCGAGATCTCCGGGGGCGGAATCCCCCCCCCCTGCCACTAATAGGGGTAGCCAGGAGCCTGCCACTAATAGGGTTAAGCTGGTCTAAAAGGGTCCACGGAAGCCTGGGGGAGCCCTCAGTCGGTCTGAGAGGGCAGGAAACCGCCCTAAGAAGTCCCTCGGCCGGTCTGAGAGGGTATTTTATACCCTCTCAGGCGGGTATGGACCCCTCCAGGCGGCCGGAGTGGTCCATTAGTCGTCTGAGATACTCCAGGCTGATCTGAGTTGATATTTTCCAGATCTGAGAGGGCTTTATGCCATCACAGCAGCTCGGTTGATCTGATAGGGCCCTCGGCCGCTCTGAGAAGCCCTGGTCAGATTTGAGAGGGACCCCTCTTAAGTCTGAAGAGGGGGCTACTGCACTCTGAGAGGACCCTCGAACAGTTTGACGGGGCCTTAGGCCGGTCTGAGAATACCCTATGCAGGTCTGAGGGGGCACATGCCAGGCCTGAGATGGCCCTCTGCCGGTCTGAGAGGGCACCGTGCTGGGCAGAGAGGAGCCTTGTCAGGCCTGATAGAGACACTTCCAGTCGTTTTTTTCTTCGTTTCTCAGACGGTCCCTCTTGAATTTGTGTATGGTTGCAAAGCATATTGTCTGCCTCTCGAACTTCTTGAGAGGGACAGCTGCTCCCCTTGCCCCCTCGGCTCTTCTGCATCACCACCGGGTTCAACCCACGGCATTTAACCGCTTGAGCCTAAGTGACAGTTCGTGTCAGATGCATAGCTACAGCCTACAACTATTTCCCCCGCTCTTGACCTAGTTTCCCGAGCCCGGCAGTGTCTCGAGATTTCCACTCCTTGCTATGGGGGTCTAACGAACATCCCCTCGACAAATGGCGCAGCGCCGTAGTTAAGGTCCCCAGAAGTCATACAAAGTAAAATTAGGCATCTTGTGGACTCTGCCCCAGCGCCTTTTATCGCTTCGGGAACTAAGATCGCAGGAAACAAACGGAAAAACAATCGATAGCTCTTGAAAAAGTGTCCCCCATTTAAGAACACCCCAATAGTTTAGCTTTAGGAAGTCACCAAAAGGTTATGCTGGCTATTTGCTAAATAACAGTTTTCGTTAATAATTATTTACATAATAATTAATAAATATGACAATGATTTTAACATCATCGTGTTTGTCTCATCAAGATGCTTTCAGTCACACCAAGCATACCCGGGTTTGGTCGATCAAAACTTTGATTTCAGGTCAAAGTCATGTGATGACCCATGTGGGTCATGTTGCATATTTCATACTTTTTTTGCATACTTTTTCGAAGTTGGGTTTATCTGCCTCTTGATCTGAAGCCGTGACCTAAAATGACCTTTGGTCAACAATTTCAGAGAGGTTGCGCTAAATGATCAGTGATTAGGTGGAAGCAAGAATTGCGAGGCTCTCGCACCACTGTTTTCTCGTCATTTCCGGCAAAATCTTGTTGTTGATGTTTTCAAACATTCCGCCAGCAGGGTGCGGGCTATGCCATTTCGAGTACCTACCCCCTTAACCCGCGCCCCGCTGGGGGTAAATTTTACCCCCCCTTCAGGATTTTCTCAATAACTTGAAAAGTATAGGGGATAACACCATAAAACTTACAGTACCTTATGCTGCATCAATTTTACTTCTTCTCACCAAATTTAACTGAAATTAAGGAAGTACTTTGGAAGATAATAACGTTTTAGTGACGTCACTACACGCCAGTTTGACACAGAAATCAGTTAAACTTTGCCAGACCGTACAAATGTACATTTGAAGCAAAACGCAATCTAAAAACGCTAAAAGGTAGCAAATTGCAAGGGCTAAAAACTTCTTATCTCGAAATTTTGATATTTTTTTTTAACCAATTTTTTTTTTGTTGAAAAAAATGCTCTCAAAATCTACATTTTCAAACATTTGCAAAAACCGGAATATATGTTAGAGAACGAAGTATGGACGATACTCAAACCAAATTTCAAAGCAATAGCTTTATGTTTGACTGAATGATGGCTCCCTAAGTATAAGTAACTCATGACGTCATTTTGTTAATTCCCGTTGTTGGGCTTGTATTGATTAGATACAGACCAATGCATACCACCACTGTATTTCTGAGGAAAAGCTGGTCTAGCAACATGTCTTTTGTATTTATATTAATCAATTTCAAATTTTGACCTTATTGTGACCTGACCTTAACCCGAGGGCAATTATGTGGGGTCAGGTTGTGAAAATGGCTGCTTCTATCGAATTATACGTGTAAAATAACCCATACAACATGTGTCGCATGGCTTTCGTACACCTGTAACATTTTGTGACCTGACCTTGACCTTCGCTTACAATTTCACTTTCGGCTTATACGGGAGATGCATTATACCTTTGAGAGCACCTTGTGTGATAATAGTCGCTATATAAGGCTTTGGATGGAAAGTATGGCTCAAAAACTCAAATACCTCAAATTTGACCTTTTACCTGATCGTGACCTGACATGTGACCTTATTTTAAGAATTTCGGGTGTCGGAAGATACGAGGGGGGGGGGGAGGTAATATTTACCCTCCCCCAGCGGGGCGCGTTCGGCTGCCGACCCCAGCGGAGCGCGGGTTAACCCTCGCCAGTGTAAGGGGTTGATGCCCGCCCCCCGTCCCTCGGTTTTTCGAGAATAACTCGCGTAAATAACAACCGATTGCGATGAAACTTTAGTACCCTGCTTGTGAACAATTTGACACATATTCTGAAAATTTGTAAGTTGTAGGTCACATGACCCGTGATCTTTTACCTGTTTTTCAAGGTCATGGCAGGCGCAACTGGTATCCCGTAGTATTGATCCTTGTAACTTGTGCAGTTTCATAGTGTTTGTTGTTCAGGAGCATAAGCACAGGTGTTTCCAGGTGACAGTTGTGGTTTCCATTGAGATTGTGACCTAGATTGACCTTTTCAGAGGTCAACCGAGGTCAATGACCTCCGATGACCTCATATTACTTGTTTGGCTTCTGGTAGTTTCTAGGACATTTAGTGACGCTGATTTCAAATATGGGATCCATTTTACATAATTATATGTTCCACTGGGGTCATGCGCCCCAACAGGTCAACCGAGGTCGCTGACCTCAAATGACCTGACGTGACCTGTCATGACCTTCTTGGAATTTGGCAGTTTCTAGGACATTTTGTGACCCTGATTTCAAATTTGGCACCCATTTAGCATAATTATATGCTCATTCACGATTCTAGCTCGATTAAATTCAATTTATACGCATTTACAATTTGGTTGAATTTTGGGTCATTGACATGACCTCAGAGGTTACCTAATGACCTAGGACCTTAAAATCGGGTATCAATGGTTTCCTCTCGTGACAAGCAACACGCTCGTTTTTGAATCGAAACTCTAGCCCAATTAGGGGAGAAACGCTAAGGGGGTGTACCCCCCCCCCCCCCCCTGCACGGTCACGCACTGATCGGACGCTGCACGGGCGAGGGTTAAAGATCGGTTTCCTTACATTACTCGGTACTCCCATTACCTCTATGCTGTGTCATGCATACTTTTATAATTAATCATCACCACTTTATCTTCACTCTTATTTAGGTGACGTAACTAGGTATATTCAATTAACTAATTAATTAATGGCAGTTAAATATTCATAAAAATGAAATGGACTTATACATACAAACGTCCGTACGTCTACTTAACGTTTGCCTTGCTCACAAATCCTCTACCTTGCGCTTGTATTATATGATGAGTGACAATAGCAATAATTGGTTCGAAGATACGAATACCTACTGAGAAGTAATGACAAAATAATCAATAGCATAGATTACCTACTGAGAATAAAGGTCGAATAGCATCAGTTATACATTCAGAAAAGAAGAAATTCGGAAACTTGAACAGGAAAAATTTGCGCGCCTTCCGAAAGTACAACCAGATTTGGCAGGTGGATGTCCAAAGCCTATCATCGGGAAAAAATGTGTGGGTGCCCCCCCCCCCCCCCCCCACCACCACCAGTCAAAATATCCTACAGGAGGTCCTGCTGTTACGCCAATGAAAAGATGGACGAGCGACTCCTGAATAGGTATGCCATCCCCTGGATCAGGAAGACATATCCGGAGGGAAATTTCGTCTTTCAGCAGGATGCAGCCCCCGCTCACACCTGTCAACGAGTCCAGGGGAAGTTGGTGCAAGAGCTGGGAAATGGGAGGTGAGAAGCACTTCTGGCGCAAACACAAGTGGCACCCTCAGCCTCCAGACCTCGTACCGCTGGACCATGCAGATTGTGGAGCGTTTTACAGCAGAGTGTAGTGCACCTCCCACTCCAACCTGTAAGCGCTAAAGCGGAAGGTCCGGAAGGTGTGGAAGGAGATGGAGGAGGAGCTGGGCATCAGGAGGAGGACCTGCAGGCTGCAGCAGGTTCACGACCCACGTCGAGAGTCGTCAGGGCTGAAGGTGGCTACATCGAGAAGTGTGGTGATCAATGTCCTAGGTTGTTACTGGGGTGCGTTGCTTTGATACAACTTTGGAAGTTATGCAGACTTGTTTACACGGAACGCAGAAGGTGTCAGAACTTTTTGCGCACCCTGTATTTAGTAGTTCATCAAGGTTGATGCAAGATCGCTTCATTCTGCCTTTGCATCCCAAATTGATGATCCTTCTCCACAAGTGTTGGCTAGCCTTTCAAATACTCTTTACCTCATTCCCCAACCTTTTCAGTATTCGCTTACTGATAATTACAGCTCTCGGCTAAGTAGTATTTTAAGCTACGAAATCCACGAGATATTTATGATTGTTTTCTATAGTGCTTCTATGGAAATAAGTGCAACTGCGGGTGTAGACACGGATTTGTCATTCTGTCTGCATGAAGGACAGGATATATGTATCGTTTGAACGTGCGTTATCTTTGACCTTGACTCCATCCACGAACCATTCTTCAACATTTCATCTTTGAAGGAAATAAAGAAATTATCGAATCATTTAGAAATAAAAATATATGTATTTACAGCGACGTGAATCATGTGTCTGGTTCAGGTTTAGAAAATAAAGCATCCACGGTACGTGCGGAATCCATAATTATGTCGACAAATAGTTCGGTCAATCTCTAGCAATGCGTGAACTGCGTGACGATGCAATTCCCCACACATATACTTTCGGTATATGTCTTAATCTTTCATCTTGTTTGGAGGAATACGGCCGTCTTCGCCACCAGGCGCCAGTCTTCGCCACCAGGCGCCAGTTTCGCGCGGCATTCAGCGCCGTATTCTGGCTGTCCCAATCGCTACAAATCAGCATCGCTGCTCATTTGATTTATGAGGGCACTGCGAGAACTGTATCTGATTTGGCGTCCAGTGTCATAAACTCTGAGCTGGAGTTTATCATCGGAGGCTTGAGCTAGATTTCAGCGTTCCCCAAATGATGTGAATGATATTAAATATAAAGTCGTATGCTTTTAATTTGTATTTTTTATTTACCGAACCTTTTTGGGATCAGCTCTAGGATCAGATCCCTCCGGTAAACATAGCTTGATCCGTGGAGTTTGAACCCCGCAATTCGCTCGCGCAGTTCCTGCTCACCGGATGAATTTGGAGTAGAAAGCTTGCATGAGACGTAAAGCCAAGGCACAGTTCTCCCCGTCCATTGGCCCTATCTGACTGCGACCGCGGGCCATTCCAGTTGAGGGCAAAACACCAGCCGGAGCGCTTGGCTTGACCGACTCCAATATCTCGCCTGAGCCACTGCCACTGTGAGTGAGAGCCCTTCATGGAGTGGGAAGAATCCCGTACGGGAATGGGAATGGGAACGGGACGGGAACGGGAACGGGAACGGGACGGGAACGGAACGGGACGGGAACGGGACGGGAACGGGACGGGAACGGGACGGGAATGGGGCACATTTTTGGGAAATGTAACGGGTTGGAACCATAGGCGTACCCAAGGGGGGGGGGGGGACAGGGCAATCCCCCCCCCCCCTGAAGGTCCGTACGGGCCCCTTTGGCCGTATGTGCCCTTTTGGAAATAGGGCCCGAAGGGCCCTATTTCGAGCACCATGTGATAATTCAGGGGCAATAAATCATCCATCGGAGGGTCGGCCGGGGATCGTGGAAGGTCAGCGGGGCTCCTCGATTATCGACCGGGACACCTCGAGGGTCGAACGGGCCCTTGGAAGGCCCATCTGGGGATTCATGGATGAACGACCCGGGCCCCTGGAGTGACGACTGGACCCATGCAAATTTGTCCAGGCCCCTGAAAAGAGCTTTTTACAAATCGAGGGCCCAACATACCTATCCCAAAATTTTCAACTCACCGGATTTGGCCCATTTTGTTTTGAGGGTGTCCTATTTTCAACTTTTTTATTATTTTGTTTTGTCCTAAAAATTATCCTCACCTATGGCCCCCAGGGGCGGATACAGGGCTTCTTGCGCCACTCGGGGCCCCTGAGACAATGAGAAACTTCTCTGTTGGGCTATCCCCGGGTAGTGCTACTGGGTACAGGGGGCCCCTGGTGCCAGGCAGGGGGTCCCCGGTACAAGATAGGGGCCCCGTGACCCGTGCCCGTCAGGGGGCCCCATTAGCTGAAAACAAATAGGCACGGGCCCCCCAAATGACAGCCAGAGGGCTCCTCTTGCCGGCATCTCGGGGGCCCCTGGGACTATCATAAACCCCTTTGTCAGTCAGGGGGGCCTGGTAGTGGTACTGAAGTAAGGGAAAGTAACACGAAAGTACCACCACGCGCCACCACCACCACGCACCACCACCACCACGCGCCACCACCACCACACGCCACCACCACCACGCGCCACCGGCAATACGCACCACCGCCACCAGGCGCCACCACCACCACCACCACGCGCCACCACCACCACGCGCCACCACCACCACGCGCCACCACCACCACGCGCCTGGTGAACGAACAGTGCCAAAATGGGCACACAAAAAAACACGCTAGGCGGTCTTTGAGAAACCTCTCAACAAACTTGATTTTGGACGGAAAGGGTACTATTCAACTCGCCGTGAATCACAAAACCAGATAAGCAATGGCCACTAATACCTTTTCAGGCTTTTCATACTCACTGCATTTTGTGGAGCCCTAATGATTCCAGATCCCATGTCTCGTCTGTCACATCGGTGACACATCGGTGACATCGGTGACACGTATCAGCGATGGCCGATGGGGGCTGCTGGTGTTCGTCTGGGCGACCCTGGATTGGCCGGCGGCACCCGCCCGGCCCGGCCGGTGCCGGAGCCGCTGCTCTCTGGCCGTCCGTGATGTATCTGTGCCGATGACCCGCCCATCGGCCCGGCCCGCTCCGGACACATTTGCGCGTCCCCGGCTCCTGTCGCCGGTCTGGCGGGGCGGCGGCGGCAGCAGCAGGTCTGTAATGGTCAGCGGCCGATCTCTGGCCTCCCGAGTCACCCTCCCCGTCCCCTGCCCCGTCCCCTGCTGTCGGCCCGGCCGCGCCTGCCGCCGGCCTCAGCCCGGCCCCAGCCCGGCCTCAGCCCGGCCTCAGCCCGGCCTCAGCCCGGCCTCAGCCCGGCCTCAGTCCGGCCTCAGCCCGGCCCTAGCCCGGCCCTAGCCCGGCCCTAGCCCGGCCCTAGCCCGGCCCTAGCCCGGCCTCAGCCCGGCCTCAGCCCGGCCTCAGTCCGCCTGCTGCAGAGGGGAGCTGCTCGAGTGGTCACTGGGAGTGGAGATAGAGAGAGAGAGAGAGAGAGGGGGGGGGGGGGAGAGAGAGGGGGAGAGAGAGAGGGGGAGAGAGGCGACACCGCGTCCCACGTGCTGGCACCGCTCCAACTCCGGTGCTGCTGCCAGTGATAAAGACATTTGTATTAGCAGTTTCCGGGAATGGGAAAGAAATAGCGCCGAGCCATTGGGCTGGAGGTCGTTTGCTCGGGGGCGATGGGTGTCAGTACCGTTGTATTGGATTGGTGTTTTTATTTCAAACTTCGAAGACGCTCTTACCTGAATACATCGATCGGCAGACGAGTAGTGCTCGGCTTAGAATGGCTTAGCGTTTAGTTTGAGATGGATTTGACGTAAGGTTTGGACAGTTCAATGTTGATAAATTCCACGATCTATACGCAAGCAGTTTATGTAAGTTAAGTTGTATTATAATCGAT
Source organism: Chirona hameri (assembly GCA_036785665.1). Lineage (NCBI taxonomy): Eukaryota > Metazoa > Arthropoda > Thecostraca > Balanomorpha > Balanidae > Chirona > Chirona hameri. Next base: position 57,582 of record JAXIVJ010003918.1, on the reverse strand, counting down.
TGATAGCTGTCTTATCCGTGAAGGGTAAAAGGTAATGTTCAGAATCAACAGACAAGGGCGGCGCCACCGGGGGGGGGGGGGGGGGACGCGGGGGACACGTCCCCTCTATCTTCAGATAGCGGGTACAGTACCCACTATCCCAGCAAGCTTTCGCTGGGAAAAAAATGTACTACATGTATATAATTTCCTTCATGTGTCGCCAATGTTTTCCATGTTGAAGCTCAATCAAATTTGGTGACATTACATACCTACAAATATGACGATCCTGAGATCATGGATTACTTACTTTGCCATGCTGAAAATGATGCGTTTTCAATATAACATGTGGATGGTGTGTGCAGTGTGTTTGACCGATAATAGTCGCAATCTAAGGCTATGGATGGAAAGTATGGCCCAAAAACTCAAATACCTTAATTTTGACCTTTGACCTGACTGTGACCTCACATGTAACCTTATTTTAACAATTTCGCGTATGCTTTAGATGCGTCTCATTAAGAGCTTTCGATTGCCTCCTTGCGCGTCTCGCTGCGGTTATTGGTTCGGAAGATAACGAGGGGCAGAATCTGCCCCCCCCCCCAGAGATCTCGAGATCTACCCGTCCGATGTTCAAAAATGAAACGGTGTTTGGTTCCCCTCAACACGATCTACATTTCTAAAAAATAATAAATATAAATATTGGATAGGGGGGCAACAGGGGGGCAAAAACGACAAATTGTAGTGGTATTTTTGATCCAACATAGCTTTCACGTTTATCGACCGATTTTAACACAACTAATAGGAATCGATAGAGATTGAATTGGAAATTGATATATAACGGTGACGTTTGAAAATTCAAAAATAATAGGCGTGTGCAGGTCACTCAATATGGGGGTGAAGTAAATGCGTAATCAAACCATTTTTTTATGTGTTTTTTTTTTAATAAATGAAATGGTATGTGATTGTGACATAAGAAAAACAGTTATAAATCATATTTTTTTGCCATAGGCGGTACCAAGTTAGTGAAAAAGGGAGGTCATATTGGAAAAAATATTAACCGCAGACAAGTTGCTACCCAGCACTATAAATGTTACTGATCGTAGATAGTTCCTTTTTGGATGTTGTACTTCATCATAGGCGTATCCAGGATCCAAACTGGGGCGGCGCAAGAACTTTTATAAGTATATTATCCGCTATTATGATACTAGCTAGTCAACAGTGACTATTTCACTTACAACTTCAATTGCCTCATATGTGCATATATCATTATAAGCTAAACGTCTATTGCGCCGTTATCGCTGGCATATCGTCATCACCATGTCAGTCACCCCCCTTTTCATGTGCCTGAACACGCCTCTGAAATTCTATATGTAATACATTATGCAAATAATGGAAGCAGAAGCTATCTTTTACATCTTGATAGCTATAAATGTCCCTTACATCGCTCTATTGGCTTCCCGCCAAGCATTGAATACTTCCTGGAACCCCCCCCCCCCCCCTTTTTCAAGCCCCTGAAACCGCCTCTGCCATGCAATTTTTATGATGTTACAATAACATCAACTAATTTGCACTTGTTGCAATCACCGTAAACCGATGTAACTCCTTCATACTTGAGGAAGTTAGGAAGAAACCGTGAAGATCGCATTTCCGTATTATCGCCAAATGTCGCCTCCGAACCCACCCAAAACTGTGCCCTGGAACCGCCTCTGTTCAGGTTAAGAACTCAAAATTTTAACTCCAAATGCCATATTCAATTATATGAAAAGTCCCAAAATTTCATGGGCCTGCTCCCAGCCGTTCTAGAGATATCTGCGAAAAACATGAGGGGGAGGGGGGGGGGGGGGGGCGGAATCCGCCCCCCCCCCCTGTTACAAATAGGGTTAATGAAGCACTAATACTGAATGTTTCGAGGCCCTAAAACATTAATCTTCAATCATGTCAGGTAAAATACCAGGCATCAATATCACTTGACATTCAGTAGCCGTGTTCAAGAAAACATGTGTACGGTGTGTACAGTGTTTCACCCTATTGTCGCACAAAATGCTCTCAAAGGTATAATGCATATCCCGCATAAGCAAAAGTGAAATTGTAAGTCAAGATCAAGGACAAGGTCAGGTCACAAAAGGTCAATATTGGCAAGAAGTCTACGAAATCAATGCAACACATGTTTGATGTGTTATTTCACACGTATAACTATATAGTAGCAACCATTTTCACAACCTGACCCCAACTTGGCCCTCAGGTCAGGTCGCATAAGGTCAAAATTTGAAATTGATTAATATAATAAAATGGCATGTTTCTGGACCGGTTTAGTCTCCGAAATACAGCGGTGGCATTTATTTGTCTGTATCTGGTCAATAAAAGACAAAAAGTATAAACAAATTACGTCATGAGTTACTTATACTTAGGGAGCTATAAGTCAGTCAAAAATAAAGATATTTATTTGAAATTTGGTTTGGGTATCGTCCATACTTAGTTCTCCCATATATATTCCGTTTTTGTTTAATATCTTCAAATGTTTTGAGTTTGTTTACATTTTTTTCCGAAAACAAATCAGTTTGTTTATATTTTGGGGTCAACAAGCCAAAATTTAGAAAATCCGAAATACTCATTGTTAAGAGACTCATTTCAGTTATTTTGACGTTTTGTATTTGATATTTGCATCAAAACTCGATTTTCTACGATAAAAAAGGATCCGTCCCTCTATTAAACATTGGTGACGCCGTCCCTGCCAACAGAACAATTGCTAATTTATAAAAATGATAATGAACCAGGAACTGTTTGTCAATGTTGAAACTAAATCCCTGTTGGTATAGCATGAGACACTCCTGAAACATCTTACCGTTTGAGAGTTTGACGTTTTTGTATTCAAGTGATCACCAACAGGGTCGCCACCACCAACAGGTGAAGTCAGAATAAATAGAATAAACATTGTGACTACTATACCGGCAACAATGTTCGTAAAGAGTTTGTCATTATAGAGTTTATTCCAAATGGCCAAAGGCCCAAAAATGAAGAAGAAATCACGAAAAGTAGACGAAATAATAGAAAAGAAACGCAGAAAGACACCAGTACAGGGACAGGGACGCACGTCACAGTGTGCGGTCCTTCGGAGCCCTCGCAAGTACTGTATCACAGGAAACGAGTACCGGGACGGGGGCGCACGTCGTGCGCGTGCGCCTCCCACGAGTCCCTCCGAAGTACTGACGCCCCCACATGGGCACGTCACAGAAACGAGAGCGAGACAAGGCGTGCTGCCCGGCACACGTGGGTCAGGCCCTGACCCTGACCTGACCCTGGGCCTGACCCGGAAAAAAGGGGGTGGTGCCAGTGTGGCCGCTGGCTTGGCAAAGGCAAACAGTTGGTGACGATTATTGGTGATTTAAGATCGCTGCAGGGACATGGTTATATGGCACCAATAACTGCCAGCTGCGTCGCTGGACGTCGTCGGATGCAGCCGGGCACCTCAGACCGCCCTGGCGCCGCGGGCTGGACGTCGTCGGATGCAGCCGGGCACCTCAGACCGCCCTGGCGCCACGGGCTGGACGTCGTCGGATGCAGCCGGGCACCTCAGACCGCCCTGTCGCCGCGGGCTGGACGTCGTCGGATGCAGCCGGGCACCTCAGGCCGCCCTGTCGCCGCGGGCTGGACGTCGTCGGATGCAGCCGGGCACCTCAGACCGCCCTGTCGCCGCGGGCTGGACGTCGTCGGATGCAGCCGGCACCTCAGACCGCCCTGGCGCCGCGGGCTGGACGTCGTCGGATGCAGCCGGGCACCTCAGGCCGCCCTGTCGCCGCGGGCTGGACGTCGTCGGATGCAGCCGGACACCTCAGACCGCCCTGTCGCCGCGGGCTGGACGTCGTCGGAAGCAGCCGGGCACCTCAGACCGCCCTGGCGCCGCGGACTGGACGTCGTCGGATGCAGCCGGGCACCTCAGACCGCCCTGTCGCCGCGGGCTGGACGTCGTCGGAAGCAGCCGGGCACCTCAGACCGCCCTGTCGCCGCGGGCTGGACGTCGTCGGATGCAGCTGGGCACCTCAGACCGCCCTGGCGCCGCGGGCTGGACGTCGTCGGATGCAGCCGGGCACCTCAGACCGCCCTGTCGCTGCGTCGCTGGACGTCGTCGGATGCAGCCGGGCACCTCAGACCACCCTGTCGCTGCGTCGCTGGACGTCGTCGGATACAGCCGGGCATCTCAGACCGCCCTGGCGCCGCGGGCTGGACGTCGTCGGATGCAGCCGGGCACCTCAGACCGCCCTGTCGCTGCGTCGCTGGACGTCGTCGGATGCAGCCGGGCACCTCAGACCGCCCTGGCGCCGCGGGCTGGACGTCGTCGGATGCAGCCGGGCACCTCAGACCGCCCTGTCGCCGCGGGCTGGACGTCGTCCGATGCAGCCGGGCACCTCAGACCGCCCTGACCTCAGACCTCAGACCGCCCTGTCGCCGCGGGCTGGATGTCGTCGGATGCAGCCAGGCACCTCAGACCGCCCTGTCGCTGCGTCGCTGGACGTCGTCGGATGCAGCCGGGCACCTCAGACCGCCCTGTCGCCGCGGACTGGACGTCGTCGGATGCAGCCGGGCACTCAGACCGCCCTGTCGCCGCGGGCGATCTGAGCCAGATTCAAACTAATAATGTTTCGTCCGAAACAAACATAATGTCGTTTTTTTCGGGATTTCTTACTTCTGTAGGTATTTGCAGATTTGTCTTCAATTACCTGTTATGCAAAACAGAAATAGGAATTTAAACAAATATAATAATATAAATAACTTAACTATAATGTAATAAACTATAACAATAATGAAAAAAGTATTACATACAAAATTGCATTTACTTAGGGGAGGGCGGGTCATGCAGGATGGTAGGTAATGCTGGACCCCCCCTAAAACTAGTATATCCAGTCTCCCTTCTCGATATATTTATGGTTATTTTTCCACGAAAGTATAAATAAATAACCATTTAACTTGCACATCATAAATTTCACGGTGGCAAAACATGTGCACAATTCGTTCCCTTATCTTAGTTCAGCGATTCCATCGCGGGAAAGGTGAGCATGTTCAGCTTTTTTACGCCCCGAAACGCTGGCGAAACGCGACTCCGCCGGCCGAATGAAGTACGTTCAGAAACGCGATTTGTGAATTTTGGCCGTCGCAATAGCGGAAAATCGCGGGATGTCGCGGCCGAATGTCCTAGTGTGCGGCCGCCTTTCGAGTTGTGCCCCATGACCTTCAAGGTCAAATTAAAGGTCAAAGGACAGGAAACGCTGCAGCGCCAAAGTTATCGTTTGATCGCGACAAAATGGCATCAAACGATTCCCCATGCCCAGTTCCAAGATGACAAGAATTTTCAGAGTTGTGCCCCGTGACCTTCAAGGTCAAGCCCCGTGACCTTCAATGTCAAATTAATGGGCAAAGGACGAGGAGCGCTGTAACGGGTGAAAGGTCGGCGGGGGAAAGGTCCGGACCCCTACTCTCAGAAGGTGGGGGGGGGGGGGTCGACCCCCCCCCACACACACACACTTTTTGCGGGGAAAGTTAACAATGTATCGTACAAATTGGCAGCAGTCAAAATTCATCTATTCACAGTCAAAAACTGGAAAATTTCGCGCAGCTTTGCGGCATGACACAAGTTTCGCAATTGCTTATACAATATTTGTAAAATGTGAAAATTAATTTCATTAACCCGCCATTGATTGGGGGGGGGGGGGGCGTTTAACGCCTCCTGGTGACATTTAGTAATAGCTCAAAAACCAATAGCGCTATCAGCGTGAAACTTCGGGTACCTTCTGCTACATCGATTTCACGTCTTCTATGCAAAAATGAAGCAATTTCGTCGCAAAAAATCGAGATATAGCGAATTTAGTGACGTCACTACACACGAGTTTTACACAAAAATCAGCTAAATTTTAACAGAACGTACAAATGCCATATTTTGAGCAAACAGCAATCCAAACACATAAAAAGATATCAAATGGCAAGGGCTACAACATGGCTATCTCGATTGTTTTTGCTTCAATTTTGGTTTTTGACCCCCAAAATAAAATAAAAACAATTGTTTGTTTAAATGCTCACAATTTATTTTTCTCAAAGGTATTTGGAAAAACGGAATATATGCCAGAGCACCACATATGGGCAACCACTATACCAAATGGCAAAATGATATCACCCTTTTGACTGACTTATGGCATCTAAAGTATGGCTAATTCATGACGACATATTTTTAATTGCGTTTTCGGCTTTTATTGACCAGATACAGACAAATAACTATATGCCAGCACTGTATTTCTGGGACAAAACTGGTCTAGAAACATGCCGTTTTATCTGCATTTATCAATTTCAAATTTTGACCTTCAGTGACCTGACCTTGACCTGAACTTGACACTAACTTCACGTAAATGAAGTCAGGTGGTTAAAATACTATCACTATCAAATTATACGTGGAAAATAACCCATAAAACATGTGTTGCATGACTTCCGTTGATACTTTGCGCATAGTGACCTTTTGTGACATGCCCTTGACCTTGCAATTTACCAACAGTGTCACTTTAGCTCATGCGGGATGTGTATCATACCTTCGGTAGCACTTTGAGTGATCATGGTTGTAATCGAAGGCTTTGGAAGGGATGTATGACCCACTCACTTACGTCGATTTTGACCTTTGACCTGACCGTGACCTGACATGTGACCTCAATTTGTCATTTTTTAGTATGCTGTAGGTTATCTCATTGACAGCTTTCAAATGTCGCCTTGTGCATCTCGCTGCGATAATTGGTTCGGAAGATAACCAGGGGGCGTTTCAAGCCCCCCCCCCCCCCCCGTCAATGGTGTTCGGCTGAGACCCCAGTCAATGCCGGGTTAGCCCTATTCCCTGCGGGCGGCCAAAATTACTCCAGCTATAACGGGTTTATCTCGTGTTCCACAGGGGCACAACGGGTACCACGGGTGTATGTCGAGCACTGTAGGTTTTTGACGGGTACCTCGGATGTATAACGGGTTCAAAAACGTATTACAGGTACGACAGGTGTCACGGGTAGTACGGGTTATCAATCCCTAATTGCCTATCACTGGCTTGCACCACCACTTGACCTGTAATCGCCCAGCGGAGCGGACGGGTTAGCACTAGTATTCTACTATTGCGTTAAACTTTCATGTCAGCTGTGTTCTCACCCAGCCTTACAATCCCACTAAGGGCCGTCCTAAAAATGGAAAAAGGGATTTATATGGCACCCTAACGGTCAGCGGCGGTCAGAGAGGCTGGACGGTCAGAGAAGCTGGACGGTTAGCGGTGGTCAGAGGCTGGACGGTCAGAGGGGGTCAGGGAAGCTGGACGGTCAGCGGCGGTCAGAGAAGCTGCACGGTCAGCGGTGGTCAGAGAGGCTGGACGGTCAGAGAAGCTGGACGGTCAGAGAAGCTGGACGGTCAGCGGTGGTCAGAAGCTGGATGGTCAGCGGCGGTCAGAGAAGCTGGACGGTCAGCGGCGGTCAGAGAAGCTGGACGGTCAGCGGTGGTCAGAGAGGCTGGACGGTCAGAGAAGCTGGACGGTCAGAGAAGCTGGACGGTCAGAGAAGCTGGACGGTCAGCGGTGGTCAGAAGCTGGATGGTCAGCGGC
>JAXIVJ010003918.1:32500-42500 GCA_036785665.1 Chirona hameri | reverse complement strand
GCTCCACCTCTCCCTCTGCTCGACCTCTCCCTCTGCTCGACCTCTCCCTCTGCTCGACCTCTCCCTCTGCTCGACCTCTCCCTTTGCTCCAACCCTCCCTCTGCTCCACCTCTCCCTCTGCTCCACCTCTCCCTCTGCTCCACCTCTCCCTCTGCTCCACCTCTCCCTCTTCTCGACCTCTCCCTCTGCTCCACCCCTCCCTCTGCTCGACCTCTCCCTCTGCTCCACCTCTCCCTCTGTTCGACCTCTCCCTCTGCTCCAGCTCTCCCTCTGCTCCACCTCTCCCTCTGCTCAACCTCTCCCTCTGATCGACCTCTCCCTCTGCTCCACCTCTCCCTCTGCTCCACCTCTCCCTCTGCTCCACCTCTCCCTCTGATCGGCTGTGGATGGACTCATTGGCAGACCCATGGATCAAGCCATTGGCAAGTTTCCCTTAGCAGGGCATGATGCCTCCCTTTTCGCCATTCTTCTTCGGAAGATGACTGGAGTATTATGGTCGAGAGCGGCAGCAACAATCTCATTCTGGTACAAATAACTCAACGTCTGAATGTGACATCAGAATAAATATGCCAGAATGGCTATCAGCCAGACTCGGTGGTGGAACTTTATTAAACCGGTTGCGGGGCCCAACGGCCGAGTACTCAAATTGAGACTAAATGTCCAATACTATATATAATATATATATATAATATAAAGTATAATTATTATATAATATACTTCTTATTAAACTATTACAATTATTACAATTATGGATCTGTTTTGTCCGTTTCGTACATGAAAAATAGGTACCCAAGAATTTGCCCTCAATTTCTATCTTTCAGCCCATAAAATTGACTAATTACTAGTTAAAGGAAATAGTTCACCTTCAACATGGGTTTTTTAACTGAGATAGCAGTTGTGTAGCTCAGTTCAGTTCAGTTCATTTATTCACGTTAAATCCGCTCATTTGCGGCTTTTCATTAACGCAATGTCAAAAGATACAAAAGGTCAAAAGCTAGCACACATCACAATCAACACGTCACGCATTCGTCGTCACAATGAATCGTCTAAACGACCGTGTTCATGTCTGGTTCTGCAGTAAATGCAGCCTGAGTGCTCCTTTGAAGGACGACTGTCCATCATAGGTTGTGCAAAACTCGTTATAGGCGTCAACACCGCTGTACACCAGCTGCCTTCTTCCCGCCTCGGTGCGTATTCGGGGTAGCCGCAGTCGTTGGGCATTCCGGGTGTCGTGGCCATGATCTGTCGCGTTCTCTAGTGTACATGCTATACTGGATGGTTGGCCTGTCTGTCTAATAGTTCGCACGTTACATATTCTATGGTACAGGACTAGGTTTGCCGCGCTCAGCCACTTCAAGTCTCTAAGGACATCGGTCACATGGCTTTGCTTTCGACGGCCGCTTATTACACGCGCACAGAAATTGAGCACTTTCTGCACCCGGCGTAGTTCAGTGGTACCACATGTACCATAAATAGTTATGCAGTATCGTAGCGTAGACACGACAAGCGAGGTCACGATCGGTTTCAGTGTGAAGGGCGGTAGCACATGCTTCGCGTGGTTAAGCGCCAGCAGCGCCCCTGTGCACTTCGACACAACATGGTTGACATGGTCATGGTACGACAGGTTCTTATCCATGATGAGGCCCAGGTTTCTAACAGTTGCGGACTCATGGATAGTGGCACCGGCAAATCTGATGCTAACGGATGGCAGTCCCTTAAGCATCTGGCGCGTACCGAGCACAATCATCTGGGTTTTTGATGCGTTCACTTTCATATCGTTGGAACAAAACCATGCTAACAGCTTTGATAGAGCTCTCTCCATTCTCGAGATCAGGCTGGCCAGGTCAGCTTTTTTGCCGGACACCAACAGCTGGGTATCATCGGCAAACTGCACGATCGTTACATCCGGCACATGCAGACACATATCGTTCGCGAATATGGAAAACAATAAACAGCTGACAAACAACAGCAGCAGTAGCCGTGTTGGGAAACCCCTATCTGCAAGTTTTCTTGACTGAAAAGACTCTCCAGCCGAATATATTTGATTTTTTTGGCGAAGAAATGCGGTGCTGGCGAAAGAATGCGGTGCTGTCGTTAGCCCGGGCAGAGGCTATACCATCAGCCAATCAGCTTGCAGCTGGTGCTAGCAAGCGAACCGCCGGCCGCCGGTTGGCACATCTCTAATGCGAGTCTATCCTTACGCGACTACTTTCGGATTGGCTGAGCCATTGTTTTCATTCGCGTGACGTCAGGACTCTGACTCAGAGAGTATGTATATAGTTTTGATACAATTAATAATGTACGACCTTCTGTCCTGAATCGGCGCGATGTATGGCCATCTTTGACAATATAAAAATAAATTATTTTTCCAAATATAATACAATCGTGTTTCGAAAAAATGTTCCAATGTGAACTAGTTCCTTTAACTGAAATTGATTTTCGGTCATATTTAGTTTTTTAAAGGACAGCAACACAATTTCGAATCGTAAAATGTTAAATTATCGCCACCGGTGGCTAATTAAAAATGCATCTGAAAAAAACACGTTGTCCATACATAATCCTCACATGATAGCCGGAGTCGGCATAATTTAACTGACTCCAACTCCGGCAAAAATTACCGACTCCAATAAACTCAGATTCCGGCTCCGAGTCTGCTTCCGACCGACCAATGGCTCTCAGCTCGGCTAAGGGCTCTCCAGAATGACCGAGAGCTCTCTAAGACTGGCACAGGGCCCTCTTAAGTCTGACAATGGCCCTCTTAGACAAGCGTAAGGCCCTCTCAGACCGGACGGTGGTCATCTCTGGTCGACCGATGATCCTCTGAAAAAGCGGAGGGTCCTCAAGCCGTCTGAGGGCCCCTTCAAGCTGACCGAGGGTCCCTTAGGCCAAACGAGAGCCACTCAGGCCAACCGAGGGTCCCTCAGACCCACTCAGGGCCCATTCACGCCGACCGAGGTTCCCTCAGGCATATTGAGGGCCACTCAGTCCAAAGACCCCTTCAAACCGACCGATTGGCCCTGAGGCCGAACAAAGACTCCTCATGCCGACTAAGGGCCCCTGAAGCCGACCGAGGTTCACTCAAGCCGACCGAGGGCCCCTCAGATCGACCGAGTTACCCTTCAGGCTGACCGAGGGCCCCCTCAGGCCGACCCCCTCAAACCGGCTGAAGCTCCTCAGGCCAACTGAGGCCCCCTCAGGCCGACAGAGAGTCCCTCGGGCCCAACAAAAGTTCATCAGGCTGCCCAAGCCGGCCGAGGTTCCCTCAAGCCGATCGAGGCCCCTAAAGTCGAACGAGGGCCTTTCAGGCCGACCGAGTTCCCATCCATGCCGACCGAAGCCCCTCCAGGCCGACTCAGGCCAACAAAGGATCCCTGAGGCCGACCAGGCCGGCTGAGGCCCCATCAGGCCGGCAGGGGAACCCTCAGGCCGAACAATGGCTCTTCAGGCCGACTGGAACCCCCTCAAGCGGACGAAGGATTCCCTCAAGTCGACGGAGTGCCCCTTCAGGCCAACCGAGCTCCCCTCCAGGTCCAACGAGGCCCCCTCAGGCTGACCAAGAGCTCTTCAGGTCAACCAAGGACCCCTCAGACCGACCTCAGTTAACCTCCTGGAGGGCCATGGCCCCCTAGGCCCCCTGGCCACGATGGCCCGATGCCCTTTGATGGCTCGATCCCCTCGATGTTCCTCCGTATCAAACGTATTCTTTTAGCACGGATGTTGGATATTTAGGATATCGCAATACCAGGGAGCCAAAAAGGCTGCCCTATTCAGCCCTAATCCAGGCAAACAATACATTTATAACAAATTACATCGCACACCATTTAAATAGAGCACTCCGATGGCTAATTGTTCATGCTCCCCCTTCGTTATTCGCTAACCTGAACGCTTGAACCTTGCATCTACGGACTTGTTAGCAGAAGACAATCCTTGCTAGCAACTTATCCATTATATCATAATCGAAAAAGCAGTCACAGATGGAATCACAATGCTCGTATACTTCTAAGATGGAATCACATCTTGGTGTAATGAAATACGCAAAATTCTAAACAGAACAATCTGTAAGAGTATTCCTTGAAATTTTGGAAAGGCACAAATTTGGAAAAACATTGGGGGCCCGGATCACCATTGGGGGGGGGGGCTCAGCTCAGCATGGGGGGCGGGCCCTCCCAAAGAGATATAATGTTCCGCCCCTGGCCAGACTATCATGGCTATGCACCTGTGTAAATCAGCGGGTTCGACAGTTCATGAGAGCCCTGAAACCAAGTGGCCATCGTATATCTCTCCGGGCGTATGATGTCTAACACATTGTGACGGCGTGCTGCTGCTGACCGCACTCGCAGTCAGTGCGAATAAATCGTCTTCGGATCGCCGGGACAGCTCTCCTGGCTGCCAGCCGGCCGGCCAGTCGGTGATCGAGCTGAACGCATGAGCACATCTCCATTAATTACCTCGGTAAAAGGAGGGGCCGGTAAAGAAGACATATGGCCGCTATCGTTCCGAGTGATTTCACACGCTGATGGTACGACTTCGGCAAACAGTGTGATGGCTCTTCTGCCTCTCTCTCCTGGCTAAGTGACTGCGTAAGTCTGCTTATTCAGCTCTCTGCCTATCTCTCTTTCTGATCTGATACTTACCGGCTGCCGTGGAATCGAGTGAATCTAGCTCCTCAGAGCGCGAATGCTTAGGCAAGATAAAGACGTCGAAAAATGTTTCTTTGTATTTATTTGCATCCCTTTTAACCCTCGCCCTACGGGGGAGCCTGACAGGCCCCCGCCTTGAGGTTTTTCTTGAATAACTTTTTACACATGCCATGCATCTTGCTGAAATTTTCAGTAGCTATGTTTACAGCAATTATACGTAGGCTGTAAAATTTATTGGAAATTGGGTGAGAAATTTGGGAAATAATGACGTTTTGATGACGTCATGTTGGAGGAAAAAATAGAAATATTTGAAATATCGTAGAAAATAGAGTTTTAAAGCAAATTGCAAACGCAATTCACCAAAGATACAAAATATCCTTCTCTTTAAAATGGCAATCTCAGATTTTCCCAATTTTGGGCTTTTGATCCCTAAAATGTAAACAAAACTGTTTTTTTTTAATCCCCACAAAATCATTTTTTTTTAAAGATTTTAGAAAAACCGGAATATATGTGAGAGAACTGAGTATGGACAATACCCATACCAAATTTAAAAGCAATATCTTCATTTCTGACTGAGTGATGGCTCCCTAAGTGTAAGAAACTGATGACGTCATTTTTTTTAATAACTTTTTTGACTTTTGTTGACAAGATACGAACAAATAATTACCTTTTCTGTATCTCCGAGCCAAAACTGGTCTAGGAACATGCCTTTTTATTTACATTTATCAATTTCTAATTTTGAGGTTTTCTGACAGAGCAAAATCGCTGTTCTGGACGTGGTAAATCCGAGGTCATTCACTTAACCTGGAAGGTCGTCCGTTGACCTAAAACCTAAAAATCGCATACTGTTAGATTCCTCTCATGACAGGCAACATGCTGGTTCTTACCGCATTGCTCTAAGTTGCTTGGTTTGGAAGTTAACAGGGGGCTTGTCAGCCCCCCCCCCGTAGGGCGAAGGTGAAAAAAGCTCCCGTAGGGCGAGGGTTAACCATCGCCCTACGGGAGTTTTTTCATCTTCGCCCTTCGGGGGGTCCTAAAACGACCCCCTGCTAACTTCCAAACTAAGCAACATAGAGCAACGCAGTAAGAACCAACATGTTGCCGGTCATGTTTGGAATCTAACGATATGCAATTTTTAGGTTTCGGGGCAACGAGTGACCTTCCAGGTCAAGTGAATGACCTCGATCGACCACGTCCAGAACAGCGATTTTGCTCTGTCAGAAAACCTCAAAATTAGAAATTGATAAATGTAAATAAAAAAGCATGTTCCTAGGCCAGTTTGGTCTCATAAATACAGAAAAGGTAATTATTTATTCGTATCTGGTCAAAAAAGTCCAAAAAATATTTTAAAAATGACGTCATGAATTGCCTACACTTAGGGAGCCATCACTCAGTCAAAAATAGAGATATGTCTTTGAAATTTGGTTTGAGTATTGCCCATACTCAGTTCTCTCACATATATTCCGTTTTTTAACATCTTTTAAAATTTTGATTTTGTGGTGATTTTTTTTTAATCACTTTTTGATCATTTTGGGGGTCAAAAACCCAAAATGTCGAAAATCCGAGATTACCAGTTTAAATAAAATGAAATTTTATATCTTCGCTTAATTGCGTTTTCAATTTGTTTCAAAACTCAGTTTTCTACGATTTTTCGAACATTTATCGTTTTCCACCAGCATGACGTCATCAAAACATCATTATTTCCCAAATTTCTCAACTAATTTCAAAGAAATTTTTACAGCATACGTATAATTGTTGTATACTTAGCTACTAAAAATTGCAGCAAGATGCGCCGAATTTCTAAAAAGTTATCCAAGAAAAACCTCAGGGGGGTCATTTAGGACCCCCCCCCGTAGGGCGAGGGTTAATGCAAGAACCCGTGATTAGTGCAAGAGCGTTATGATCGATAGGAGAATCAAGCATTGGCGGATCCAGAACGTTTGGGGGGGGGGGGGGGGCACGGGTAGTTGGGAGGCGGCAAATCCCAAAAATCCTACATAATTCTGAAATAATCTCACCATCTCATACAATTCTGAAAACTCATCGGATTTCGCTTGCTTATGCATTGATAGTTGACTTAACCCTCGCCGTACGGGGGCGAGGGGCTACTCCTAAAACGACCCCCCTGAAGTTTTTCTTGCATAACTTTTTACACATGCAGCGCATCTTGCTGAAATTTTCAGTAGCTAAGTTGACAACAATTATACGTACGCTGTAACAATTTTATTGAAATTGGTTCAGTAATTTTGGAGATAATGATGTTTTGATGACGTCATGTTGGTGGAAAAACGATAAATGTTTGACAAATCGTAGAAAACAGAGTTTTAAGGAAAATTCCAAACGCAATTCCGAAAAGATATTAAATTTCATTTTCTTTAAAATGGCAGTCTTGGATTTGCAAAATTTTGGGTTTTTAACCCCTCAAATCATCAAAAACTGATTTTTGGGGAAAAATCACCACAAAATCAAAATTTTCAAAGATGTTAAAAACCCAGAATATATGTGAGAGAACTGAGTATGTAAAATACCCAAACCAAATGTCAAAGCAATATCTCTATTTTTGACTGAGTGATGGGTCCCTAAGTGTAAGAAACTCATGACGTCATTTTTTAATAACTTTTTTGGACTTCTTTTGACCAGATACGAAAAAATAATTACCTTTTATGTATTTCTGAGACAAAACTGGTCTAGGAACATGCCTTTCTATTTACATTCACTAATTTTTTATTTTGGGGTTTTCTGACATAGCAAAATCGCTGTTCTGGACTTGTTCGATCGAGGCCAATCACTTGACCTGGAAGTTCACTCGTTGACCCGATACCTGACATTTGCATACTGTTAGATTCTAAACATGACAGGCAACATGTTGGTTCTTACCGCGTTGCTCTGTGTTGCTTTGTTTGAAAGTTAACAGGGAGGGGTCTTTTTAGGACCCCCCTCCCTTAGGGCGAAGGTGAAAAAAGCTCCCGTAGGGCGAGGGTTGAAACAAACTTTCCTTAGTAAAAGTTGCTTAGATTTTCTTCTATATCAGGAAATGTGTCAATTTTGCGCCGATTTCAGGCGGTTTGGGGAGAAGGCATGGCTGCTTTGTCCTTCCCCCTGGATCCGCCAGTAGACTCAAGTATCAAACGTGCTTTTACTTCAAGGATTCTCAGCTCTGCCTCGTAACATCCAGCTCTGGGGCAGAGCTGGATGTATTTAGCTATGCGTATTCATCTTTAAGTGCGGTTGAAGTAGTTGTAAAATTTGTTTGTGAAATGGGTGCCCTCTGCAGTACTCTGCAGTGAAATGTCTGCACTCTGCAGTTATTTTGTTGTGGATTGGCTTCACTGTGCGTCTGTATTCTCTTTTAGGAATACATTATTTGTTATCTTTGCATCCTTTCAGACTGGTTATTGATTCGACACTGATTGCATCGATTGGAATCGTTCAATTAACATTCCTTGAATAAAACAAAAATATTGATTCACCACCAGATCTTTTGATTCATGAATCGTGATTGAATGAAACCCCGCATCAAATCAAGGCTGATTGAATCAAAAGATTTAACGATTCTTAACGATTCAAGTATACTGGTAAATTGTGCAAATGCATGCAGTCCCAGTGGCTACATTCATTCATACTGAAATAGTATTGCTGTAACAATGTTTGAATGATCATATATATATGTACGTTTCTATTTTTATTGATTTGACATAAATTCATCACATATATTTAAATGTTGAATCAAACGTGAATCGATTAAAATATTTGTTTTGATTCTTTGAATCGGAAAGAATCAATTCTAAATTTTGTATCTGTGAATCGAACGGTTTTGAATCATTCAGATTCCAAAATGAATCATGATTGAATCGTTCCAAAAAAAAAGTTGAATCAATAACCAGTCTGCTGCTCCTTTTGACATCGAAAGATATCTCCCGTTGCTTTCAATGGACAGCCTCACGATCGAAAAAGGCATACAGGAAATATAATAAGATGATGATATATAATAGGAAATATAATAAGATGAGCCCGCCTAGATTCTCTGGGCGGGGTCGCCACCAGACCGCTGTTTGCGCCGGCCCGAGGGTTGTAGTGTATTGTCATCCATTAATGTGTACACACATCGCTTGTCGGATTGTCAAAAATACATCAGTATTTTAGATGATGATTGAATGGATTAGTTGCAGGTTTCCTAGCCCACTGTTTTTATGTATTTGATAAAAAGGAAATGAATAAAACATATTTTTTAAAGTGTCACTTTACTATAAGTTCCTCCAAATTGTCAGTATTTAAAATAATTAAGTATATTTACGTAATTTATCATTCTGCTCTCTGATTGGTCGTGACGTCAGATGGCAATAGTTCAGGCGATCAAAGTGACCTGAGGTAGTATTGGGCAGCTCGGTTGATACATTTCTTTTTAATATGGAAGTTCAACAGAAAAACAAACAGCATACACGGAACAGCACGGAAATCAAAGCACGTGAAACGGAGAATTTAACCAGATGTCATTTCATTTGTAATCACGCGGCTTTACACAAACAAGCATCAAACTAAAATTGTGGAATTCTACCTTGTGCACAAATCAATAATCTGAACGGAAGTTCAAAGGCATTTTAACGGATCGCTACAGCCAAACGGATCCTAGGGATGATCTAGATCTCTATCCATACAAGCTCTGGACTCAACAGAAGCTATTTCAGAACAACATTGAGGGCACGGTTGCATTTTGCAAGTGGTTTCTGGGGCAGTGTTTCAGTGAGGGAAGCCTCCGAATCTGAGCCCTCTTGACTACTTCCTGTGGAGGTACCTAAAAGAGTAATAGGTGTTTAAGAAGAATCTCCAGACCAGGAAGCAACTAAAGAGAGCCGTGGGAGCTGCAGTGCGGGCTATCCCCGCCGACATGTGCCCGTAAGCAGTGGTGAGTCGAGGCGGAGGGCGAGCTGTGCCTCAGCCGAAACGAAGCCTATCTCGAACATGTGCTGTAGAGGATATTAAGATGACACTTTGTGTTTTGAATATGCACAACATAAATCTCCACGATTTTCTGAGCAGTTTGGTGTGAGCAGTAAATCAGAGGAAAAGCTTAACCATTTTTACTTTCCACGGGAAACGACGGGAAACGCCCTGCTTTTCCGGTGACCGGTGGTTCATTATTGACATCTGACGTCACAACATCAAGTGCTTTATAAATTATAAACTTTTACATACAAATATCTCGCGAAATATTTATTTTTATGCAAAATGGTGTGTATCACGTTCATCAGCGCATTTTTCTTATTGTTATGCAAATATTCACCAAACAACCTGCAACTAGTCTATTATACAGACAATACGTTCAATGTATTGTTCCGACGATCGTCTGTATATCAAACCTT